>CM064582.1:25467355-25687815 GCA_032716605.1 Paralithodes platypus
GTATGTTTACAATTTTCTAAATGTAGGGTTTTAACCTGGTTATTTACTTATTATTTGTGGACTTCAACATTTATCTTGGCACAAAGTGAAATATATATCAGACAATAGAATACCACTATCCATCTCTGCTTCAATATCGTTACACCAAATATGATCAATTAATGAAGCACTAGAGGTTCCAACTCTTGTCGCCTTATTGATACAATGATAATAACAAGTACTATACAACGGCCAATAAATTCTTGAAGTAGTTTTTGCTGCTGCTATAATTAATCAAATTGATCTTAACATCGGATATAATAGTAGGCTACGTGATAATTCTGAAAGAGAATTTATGAATTAATATTATCTGAATTTGATTCTCCTGTAAATCATGCCAGACATACTGGTCGTCTTTATTAGATGACGGTTCAATAAAGAGAGATTCCAGGAGTTATTTGCTACCCGTTTAAAATAAGTCGACCATTCAGCATCATTTTGTTAAAATACATAGCAACACCACTTCCGTGCCTATCTTCTGATTGTTAGTAATGATATACCTGAGATAGAATAAAGATGTTCAATGTTTGATGTCAGTCTCGTTTCACAAAAGCAAGGGCTTGTATATTGCAAAAGAACCAAAGATGAGTTCTTACTATGAATTGGTCCCCCTAATTTGTTTTTAATTGGGTATGCTTCTACTATTATGAAACAACATTGTATGTATGAATTCATTCTGCTGACATATAGCTTCAAAATGAGATTTATCATACTACCTTAGAACTTCAAAGAAGACTAATATGACAATCAATATAAATATCAGGATCGCACAAGCTAGCCCTGTTAATCAGGGAGTGTACTGCATTAAAAACATTATCATCTATGTTTAAAAAAGCTGAGAAGTTATTAAGATAGCAAATGGTAATATTTGATTATTCATTACTACTTAGCAAATCTGGTCGAATTATTCCTTGCTATATTCCTACAATTCTCATAGTTTCTTCTTCTGCGAGCGTGTACAGCCTTCCCGGACTCCATCCTGCAAGCCTTGGCCCCCACCAGTGGCCCCAAGATCCAGCGGCTGCAATATGTTACCCCCCACTGAATTCGGCCCGCCTCTCACCCAGCCTGTCCCATCCTCACCTTTCGATCCTCCTCGCTGGTAGTCGTCGTCTCAGGTAACGACTCAGCTGGGGCCTCTGTCTGTCCGCTGGGCTCGACGTGCGGCATCCCTTGAACCTCTTTCAACTCCCACACTCGTGACTTCTTATTCCCTTTAGAATCAGTATAAGGCTGGTTCCGACTTTCGCCGTGAACGCCTGTTTTCTTGTTTCTTTTGCTTTAATTATGAGCCTGGTATGGCTGAAGTATGCGATCTTACCTTCTTTAATCAAGTAACGTGTTACTAACGGCCAAGACAGATGCCTCACACACTATCTGCGTTCAAATACATACCTACAGTAACCTTCCGTTCAGCCGAAGGGCATCGGACCGGCCCTCGGGCGGATGAGTGGATTTTTCGGAATTATCGGACTTTACCCCTATGAACCTGTGTATGACGAAAACAATTGAGACATTGAGCCACCCAAATGACATCAATGGGTGCACACACACATAACTGTGACTAATGATAGCAAGCTGGGTATTAGTTTAATTTTTCTTTTTTATTTTAGTAGCCTATGTACATAGCTATAATATTATATATATTTCTGGTTACTGTAAGGTAATATGTGACCCCAGTATTGGCCCCTCCTGTACAGTGTGAGTCGAAATAAAGTATATTATTATAATTATTATTATTATATCATAGTGTTCATGAAATCACTTCAAATTTGTTTACCATTGTCATTGTAGCCTATTACCTACTTCACAACATTCAGATTAAATGGTCAAAGGAATCTGCTGATAGAAAGCTCTTCTTCTTCTTCCGTCTACTAGCGAGTTTGTCTTGCTCTTGAAGATCAGATGTTGTTCTGGAAGTAATGCCTTCACACCGGCACTTCCCCGAGAGGTTCTTGTAATTTGCCATTTTGTGATTTTCCTTTGTTTGACGTGCTCTGCTATATTATATTGTATTGAAAGCACCCTTGTCTTGTTGTCTCTTGCAAGCACCCTTGGGACTCTCGCGATCACTGAACTAAAAAATAGTATCGTATCGGAACGTCCACAGGTGCGTTTTCAAGCTCAAGAACTGAATCTGCTTGCAGAAAATGCGGTGTCACGCCAGTAGCGCATCGGCGCGTCCCAAGGATGCGTTCAAGAGCAAAACAAACTCTTTAGCAGACGATGTGGAAGAAGAAGAAGAATAAGGTGTTTTACGTTTATATCAGTAAGCTTCCTTTGACCATTAATCTGAATGTTTTGAAGTAGGTAATAGTCTACAATGACAATGGGAAACTTTTAAAGTGTATTCATGAACATATGATTATGTGTGTGCTCCATTATGTGTCATTTGAGTGGCCTAATGCCTCAAAAAGGGGACTTTGGGACTTCTTGAAAATTCGGACCATCGGGTAAATTCGGTTTTGGCCTCAAATTGAAAAATTTCGTACTATTGGGAGATTCGAATCATCGGTCGTTCGGATTTAACGGAACGTTTACGTGGACATACAGCATACATCACATTTTAAGACTGAGTGTTTCCACACAGTTTTTTTTTTTTTTTCTATATTCCAACTTACTTCCTCATCAGGGCATAGGCTGAGAGCCTTACCATTCACCCTCTTTACAATGAACAGTGAAGCCCTTGAGGTCTTTTTTCCCAGTCTCGGGAGTGAGACATTTGAAGCACGTAGAGTACAGCGAGCCCCTGCCATCTTGCCTCCACAGGAGGCACGGTGCTCACTCATGGCCCGAAACGACCCCCGCTCGCAAGCCAGCTCGTTCCCGTGCTTCACTGTCTCACCCCCTACACTCGGACTTCCTCACACTTACCCACACACAACGCCACCCTGTTGAGCAGATAACTCACACAGGCATGGCACCCCTATAGCATATTTTTGAATATGGGAATATTCATACAGTGCTATTTACTCAGGGAACAATGAGGGTATTTTATTGACGTTTTCGGTGGGCTTGTGGTAATGCACACTGATACTAGGTTACAGCACAAATTCCATCCCAATAATATCTTCCCATTGATACATCGGGATTTGAACCCGGGACCTTTGGATTCCCAGGCCAGTGGCAAGACCACTCCACCACACCTCCCCTGCGGGCGTGCAGTTTTTGGTCTCTTGTTCTAATGGCGGGCAATTCCCCAGGCAATCCTATTAAGGGCTGTTCGATACCTTGTCCAGTTCTTGGATTTGTGAGATCTGCGCTTATGTTCCGAGCCCAGGTCCCCTCCTCGGGCCACCCATTTGGTGCAGCTCCCTCCACAATCACAGACCTGCATTTTTTCACGCCAACTTTGTTCATCCATTCTCTCCACATTTCCTTACCATCCTGTACATACTGATTCTTTTTGGTGAAAAACAAGTATGCTTGATCACAAATGTTTTCACTCACAAATGGAATTAGTAAATGTTTGTTTACATAACTTTTCCGTGAGAAACCTTTTACAACACGATGCTGACAACAACTTGGAATGATCTTTTACTTTCTGCCTGTAACTTTGTACATGTTTGGCAAGGTCCACTCTTTTCAGTGAAACATTTATCACACATGATCACACTTGAATGGTTTTACTCCTGATTCCCTAGTAAAGGTGTGTTGAGGCGAAAACCCTTCTGTGAGAAACAGCTATCACAAATATCACACTTGTATGGTTTTTACATCTTGAATAGCTAGCAAATGTCTGGTGATGTTACTCTTTAGAGTGAGAAACCTTTATTAACAAAGATCACAGTTTAGAATGGTTTTACTTTTGAATGTATTTACCAAATGTGTGGTGAGGGCCACCCTTCTTGTGAAAAACTTTTTATATTCACAATGCTCACACTTTGAATGGTTTTACTCCTGAATGTCCTATTAAATGTGTGGTGAGGGTACCCGTCTGTGATAAACCTTTATTACAAATAGCACAGTTACATGGTTTTACCTCTGAATGCTGTACTAGTAAATGTGAGGATAGGTCACCCTTCCGTGAGAAACATCTGATCCCAATGATCACACTTTTACTTTTTACCTCCCCGATGTACTAGTAAATGTGTGGTGAGGGCACCCTGCTGTGAGAAACCTTGATCACAATACTCACACTTGAATGGTATTTACCTCCTGAATGTACTTCACGGTGTGGTGAGGTTACCCTTCCATGAGAAACATTTATCACAATGCTTCACACTTGAATGTTTTTACCTCCTGGAATGTTACCCTACCTAAATGTTTGGTGAGTAGACCCTTCCGTGAGAAACATTTATCACAATACTCACACTTGAATGGTTTTACTTCCGTTGACGTACTAGTAAATGTGTGGGTGAGGGTACCCTTCCGGGAGCCACCTTTTACACAATACTCACACGGAAACTCCTTTATTGTCCCTTCACCATTATTTTCAATCTTTTTTCTTCAACTTGTAACCCTTCCTCTTTGCACTTAATTACATTGGTTCCTTCCTAATCTAACACTTCCTCATTAATTTTAATTTCATTGGTTCCTTCCTAAGTCAAACCCTTCACTCTTCAACGTCACAACTGAACCTTCCTCCAACATCTCCATCATAGCTTTTCTGGACAGTAATGTTTTCTTTATAAAGTTATAAACAAATGTTTGTATGGTAGCCAACAAGAATATTTTACTATTAAAGAAAACTATTCCAAGCCTAAGATCCCATATCAAGATGTAATCATACTTTAAACGATGTTGCTTCTTTCTCTGAAATGCGTGACTTTTAGTTGTTAACCGGGAACAATAACTGTCCTTAGTTAACAAGTCATCATCATTTGTATTTAAAATATATACATCTTAAATATGGTTGGTGAAAGTAAGACAGGGAGGGTTTATTTAAATTTCACTAATAGATCCCAAAATGTAAGATTAATTTTATACATAGATAATTGAGATGCTGGCCTAGGAATGGCAGTACCCACCCCAAGCCTACATACACCCTTTGTCCGTGTTGCCACCATCAAGAGTCGGAGGCAACAGACAGAGTGACCCCTTCCAGATCCCGAGGCTCCGTCACCTGCAGCCATCACAGAAAATGGAGAGAAACTCGAAAGGCAGCTAAAGAAGTGGTAAATCGACTATCGCGCCGCCCATTTATCGACATACCATCGTCACCTCTGAATATTGATCAACCCCCCATACCCCCAGCACAGTCCCTAACACCCTCCAACTTGACCCACACTACCATCTTAGAGGCGTTCAAAAAACTCAAGAAACCTCAATTTCTACCCAAAACCAGCAGGAGAGCGAGAAACCCAAACACGTGGACGCACCCACCACCAGAACTCTCTCCAAAACCTATTCCCCCAGACTACCAGTACCCTAACCCATACTTCAAAACATGCACACACTGTTCCAGCAAACCCAAACCACCAGGGGCAACAACTGCCATATCCTCCCTGAAAACCCAACCAGAGCCAACACCAATTTGACCAAAGCCAGCCGTGTCCTTGCTTCCCGGACACACACAGTCAGACCGTGGTGGAGGGCGGACGGGCTTGAGACAGTTGATTCAGCCAGCGCCTGTGTTGGGTGTTAGGTATTTTGGGTAGCGTTCATATGTGTTGTCCTTTTGTTTATTTAATTATAATTTTAAATGCAATTAGTGACTATACTCCCTAGTTAAAAAAGGTGAGAGTTGATTTTGATTTGGAGTAAGAAAGAAAAAGTAATGGATATTCCCACCGAAACGTGTGGAGCCGAACAGGTGTAAACAAAGGCCAGCTGGCAGTAATGGCCCAGCGGTTTGAGGAACCGGCTCAGCCTGCCTCCAAGCAGGGTAACCTGAGACCCTTAATGATCGTGATCATGATGGATTTGATATGTTCATGGGTTCTCAGAGGAGGGAGTAGCAATATCTGCATTTGCGGTGAGGTTGAATAAACTGGAGCGGAAGCTATAGGACCCGGAGACAAAAAGCTTAGACTTCTGAACGACGAGAAAAACGGATGGCAAACCAAATTGGTATTCTTGAGAATTACGTGGTTAAGGGTTTGTATTAGCGAAATGCAGGAATAAATGGACATGATGAAGAAAGATCTGCAGGATGTTGAATTAACCCTCCAGGCCCCGGCTATGTGATTATATATATATTCCTCGAAAACACGGTGTTTTTGGCCGACAAAACGTCTAGGCTATGCTACCGTAGATTCGTTAATCAGACTGCTTCCCGCATTCCCGCTCATCCCCAAGCGTAGCTGTGGTCTTTACCTGGAGAATGGCATTAAGTAGAGCTCTCCTAGTCAACTGGTTGAGCTGTGATGATGAGTTCATTTGGAGATAACTTTATGGTCAAAACAGCCACTTTACACTACTAGTCGATACTTAAGCAACAACACACAGGCAGCACAAGAACAAGCGCCGCTCTCCTTCTTGTGGCCGGTAGATGCTGGGCGTAGGTCCATCCGGCGGTTGTTTACCATGCGTCGTACCGACGCCCTCGCACACGAAGCTCACAGGCTTTTCAACTACAGGGGTGTTCACGAGTCCTTCCGGGTTTCCTGGTATATGCTTTTTTATGGGGCGTTTAAGAGCCCATCCGTGTTGAGAGGGTTTAAGAAGGCTGATTTTCAAAAGAACGAGGAGGTAAGGAATTTGAAATTTTCGGAGATAGTAAAGGAGCAACAGATACATAGGCAGGGATGTAACTTTGAAAAGGATTGTAGTTAAGTGTAATTAGACAGAAGGAAAATCTAGTGATGTAGACTGCTGTAAGAAAGAAATGTAGTGTGATAAGAGGAGATAAGGAGAAACACAATGTAAAGAGAGAGGAGAGAAGTAGGATAGAGAGAGACCGAGTGAGGGAGATTCTACAGGTAGTGGACGGGGTTGTGAGAGGAGTGGGAGAATTAAAATTGCAGACAATGCATAGAATTGGAAAATATAAACAAGAGTCTAGCCTGTCTAGGCCAATGAAAGTGCAGTTTTCCGCACAGTAGGAATAGTAGAGAGAAATCATGAATAATAAATGGAGGTTGAAAGATAAGGATTGTCTGAAAGCATATTTACCTCGAAAAAGACTTGGACTTAGATTAAAGAAACAAAATGAAAATTATTAGGGATGAGTTGCATGAATTGAAATGCCAAAAGAACAGAACAAGTGGATTTTTTTTTATTGGAGAGCTGGTAGGTACAACAGAAGAGGAAATGGTTCATCAAAAGCCCACAGAGGAAGACGGAGGGGCAAACATAGACGTTAGGGATGAACGGTTCCGGACAGGGGAAGCGAGTACCCGTACCGAAGGCAAGGAGGGAGAGATTGGTGTAAACCAGGAACAAGTGTAGGAACAGGGCAGGTGGAGAGCAAGGGGGAGCTGGTGGAGTGTGGGGGGTGGGGTGGAAGCTGGAGGGGGAGTAGAGTCTGGTAATATCAGGGAAAGAGAAAGGTGTAAGAAGGGGGGAGATGAAGCTGAGTGTCTAGTAATGTTGATTGGCTTGCTGTCTAAGAAACTTAGAATTGCTGCCTATATTGAGAAATATAAAACCCATATTATGTGCTTAGCCAGAAACAAAGTTTAGAGGTGGGTCCTTAAATTGGAGTGTTTGGGATGGGAAAGGGATACTGTGTGGAGAAAAGATAGAGAAGGAAAAGTGGGCGGTGGAGTGTTCATAATGACTGTACAACAATATAGAAGCACGTGAAGATTAACCTAGGCACTAATAGCATGTAAAATTATAGCAGTGACAATAAAGAGACAATGACAACAAAGGCAACCTGATATAGCAGTGTCTTATATACCAGTAGGGTCTCACATAAACGATTTTCTGGCGATAAACGAGGGCGGTTTAATGAATTCGTTTTATGTGAACAACAGCATTTTGGGGCGCAATATCGTCAATGTTCACTGTAAGCTAAAATTTTCCGTACAAAGCGACGTCTATTTCGTACGTTGTTGTACGAATATTTCCGCGTTTTATATGAAGCGTACGATTTTTGTACGATATTTCGGCCTCTATATGAAACTCCTTGTATTTGCCCCCACTTTGGCGGCGGACAGTCGTTTTTATGTGATCACATTCGTTCTGATCGCAAATTAACTATTAATATTTTAGGGTCGGCAGTTTAATCGAGGACTCGTTTTATGCGAACACGTTTGATGCGGGACCCACTGTACGCACCACAAACAGAGCATAGGAAGCGGGAAAATATGATCAACTATCACGTAATCTCTAGATGCACTAAAATACTTTTTAATAGGAAAATAAATTATTATTAACAGGTGATTTCAATTGTAAGGAAGTCATTGGGAATGGTTTAGATGCGGGAATAATAATGAAGTCTTGGGGCAGTAATTACTGATCTAGTAACAGAAAACTTTAACACAACATGTTAGAGAACCACACGAATCAGAGGGATGGATGGACATCCAGGCTCCAGGCTGAGCCTAGTCTTCCCCACCAGTGGGGATCCACATGATTTTCGAAAGAAGGTAAAATTTATTGTTTGTCCCGTGGGGAAAAAGTGATCACACTGGAGATATTAGAAATGGAGGGAAAAAAAAATTTATGGATTTGGGAAAAATTGGAGGAGAGAACATGAAGGACATAAAATAAATAGATACAATTATGCTAAAACTTGAAGTTTACAATCTTGACAACATTATTTCCAAAGTATAAATTGGGAAGGAACTAGAAAGCCTGGAAATGGTTTCAAGACAATATAAGACTTTTCCTGAAAGTATATGCAAGAAGTGGATACATAAATATGTCCCAAGGTTCCAATCAAGGGTAAAGAAGAAAAAGAATGGTTCAATGATAAGATGTAGTTAAGGCACAGGATAGAAGAAACCCGAGCCTGGGAATATAGCACGGAAGAGACATAGTGAAATAACTGGAATAATTACAAGGATAAAAAAAATTAATAACGTAAAGATACGATGCGAGGTTAACAATATAAATATGAACGCAATACATGGTAAGAGAAGTGCAAAAATGACCAAAACTATTTTATAGATTTGGTAAATGGAAAAATAAAAACAAAAGAAGGTATTGTCGAGACTAAGAGTTGGAACAAACAGCTATGAGAAAGATAAACTGGTGTGACAGTTATGAATGAAAAGCTTCAGTCAGTGTTTGTTAAAAGAGGAGGAGTTTATAGAACCGTGTGATAGAGAAATGAGAACACCACAGTTGCCTGAAATGAAAGTGACAAAAAGTGAAGTGCTGAAATTGATGCAGGATTTGGACGTGAGGAAATCAATGGGACCGAATGGAGTGGCTGAATGGATACTCAAAGAATGTGCGGAAGAGTTAGTGGAAGCAATCTATGAAATCATCAAATCTTCACTGAATGAGGGAGACCTGCCAGTGGAATGGAAGAGAGCTAACATAGTACCAATTTACAAAGGATCAGACAGAGAAAATCCGCTTAACTACAGACCTGTGTCTCTCACCAGCATTGGTTTTAAAATTTGTGAGAAAATTATAAGGAAAAAGTGGATACACTTCATTGAGGGACAGGGGTGCTTAGCGAGACACAGTTTGGATTCAGAAGGGAGATCTTGTGTATCTAATTTATTTAGCTTTTATAGCAGAGTTTTAGATGTTACAAAGGAGAGAGAGGGATGGGTTGACTGTGTTTACCTGGACCTGAAAAAGGCCTTTTTGACAGGGTGCCTCACAAAAGGTTATTGTGGAAATTGCAGGTTGTTGGAGGTGTACATGGTAGGATGTTAAAATGGATGGAAAACTTTTTAATAGGAAGAGAAATGAGGACCACGATACGAGACGAATATTCACAGTGGAGGAGTGTGACGAGCGGAGTACCACAGGGATCAGTGTTGGGTCCGATAATGTTCCTACTTTATGTAAATGACATGCCAGAAAACTTGAATAGTCATATGAATATGTTTGCGGATGACGCTAAGATCATGAAGAATGTCACCTGTATAGAAAGTTGTCAGCATCTTCAAAAGGACCTAGATGAGTTGCACAGATGGAGCCAAACCTGGAAAATGAGTTTCAATGCAGAAAAGTGTCATGTTTTGGAAGTGGGAACAAGTGAGATAAGCCAAGCTGGGAGTACAAATTAGGAATTGAACTAATCGGCAAACACGGCATGAGAAGGACCTTGGAGTGATAATACAAGATGATCTATCCCCGGAGAAGCATATTAACATGATCATTGGAGGAGCATATGGAATAATAACCAATATGAGAGTGGCATTTAACTATTTGGATGAAGAAATTTTAAGAAAACTGATAATGACTATGATAAGACCAAGATTAGAATATGCAGCAGTGATATGGTCACCACATTTGAAAAAACATATAAACAATTTAGAGAAAGTCCAAAGGATAGCAACGAAGATGATCCCAAGATTGAAGGAGTTGACATATGAGGAGAGACTTAAGACACTACAACTGCCTACCTTGAAAGAGAGAAGGGAACGAGGCGACTTAATAACGATGTTCAAGGGAGTAAAAAATTTGGAACGAGTAGATAGGGAAGATCTATTCGTGAGGGATAATGGAAGGACAAGAGGGCACGAGTTTAAGCTGAGGAAGGGCAGATGTCGTAAGGACACAAAGAAATTCAGCTTCCCATATAGGAGTATAGAGACTTGGAACAACTTGGAGGAGGAGGTGGTGAGAGCGAGGAACATTAACATGTTCAAATCTAGTTTGATAAAAGTAAATATGGAAATAGGGCAACATAAGTTATGATATGTTAGTCCAAAATACTGGGAACTGGGAATATCCATTACGATACTTGTCTAAGTAAAATGGATTGATTATAAATAACTAAGACAGGACAACACGAGCGCTGCTCAATTCCTGTAAACTACAAATAGGTAAATACAAATAGGTAAATACACTTCACCTGCGACAACCCAGACAGAGGAGGCTCTACCCCAGCACCCCAAAGTGCCCCTCTTTCCTGGAGATACCCCAACTATAACATCCCAGACAGAAGAGACACTACTTCAGCCGAATCAACCTTCAGCCTGCTGGCTTAAAAGCAATCTTTGGTTGCCTCACAGACAGTTCTATATCAGGAAAGGACATAAATCCTAAGGTGGGAAAGGATGGTTACAGTAGCTGGGGACAAGTTAACGTTAGTTATAACGATTGTTGTCCAATTCTTTTAGTTTTTTACAGTTTCTTACAGTAGATCCTCTGGAAAAAGGCAAACTAGGCCTGTGTATCCAGCTCAGTACCAGTACTTGCACTGCTGCGGTCGTTCACGGTGTTGGCGGCGGCGGTAGCAGACGCAACATTTTTACTATTCTGTATTTTTTATTTATAATCAAACTTCAAATCTTGTCTTCCCCATGCTTTATCAAGATTACTTTCAAACTCCCTTATTGATTCGGAATCGACTACATACTGGGGCAGTGCGTTCCACTCATTTACCACTCTATCACAAAATGAGTTCTTTGCCTTCTCAAGCCTATTTCTTTCTTTGTAAATTTTCTTAAGAGTGTCCTCTCGTTCTTATACCTTCACACACATCCTCATCATACTTCCTGACACTATCTTAAAAGTCTCTATCATATCCCCTCTCTTTCTCCTATATGCCAGTGTCGGAAGCCCCAGTGTCCTCAACCTCTGCTCATAGCCCGCGTTCTTCAACATTGGTACTAGCTTGCTAGCTCTCCTCTGCACTTTCTCCACTGCTTATATATCCTTTACCATATATGGAGCCCACACCTGGTTTGCGTATTCCAGGTGCGGCCTAACCAGCGCTGTATAGAGATTCCTGAAGATTTCTTCGTCAAGTGACACAAATGTCCTCCTTATTCAGCCCTACAATTCTATTGGCTTTGTTTATCTTTTCCGCTAAATGTTCTGAGAAATTTAACTTATTGTCTATCACTACTCCTATATCCTTTTCTGCATTCACTTTCCTCCATCGCTTCATACATACTGTATCCTACCATGTCTATCTTGCTTGTCCCAATCCGCATGTACTTGCATTTTTTTGGATGAAAAGGCATTAACCAATGCTCAGACCATCCCTTCATGCCCTCCACATCTCCTTGAAGCAAACCCACATCTTCCTTACTCCTCACTCTTCTATACAGCTTAGTGTCATCCGCATACAGGTATACCTCACTTCCATTAGTAATAGCTTCAGATAAGTCGTTGATAAATATAACGAACAGTAGTGGTCCCAACACAGATCCCTGAGGTACCCCACTTGTAATTTCCCTCCACCCCGAGCCTATTCCATTCACCAGTACCCTCTGTCTCCGATCTTTCAGGAAGGCTTCTATCCATTTCACACATTTCTCCCCTATATTATAGCTTCTAGCTTTCTCTATTAACCTTTTATGTGGGACCTTATCGAAGGCCTTCATAAAATTGCAATATACCACGTCTATTACATCACCATCCTCTAGAATTTGCATCCAATCATCTACCACCTTAATTAGCTGTAGTACCGTCGACCTCCCCGGCAAGAATCCAAACTGTCTCCCACTGAAAAGTTCGTTTGATTTCATATGCTCCATTATTCCTTCTCTAATTACCGTTTCCATTACAACACTGACAACACTTGTCAAACTGACTGATCTATAATTTCCTGGGTCATTTCTCTTTCCCTTCTTAAATATAGCTGTTATGTTCGCCTCTCTCCAGTCCATCGGGATTTGTCCTGTATTAAACGATACCTCAAATAACATTTTCAATGGCTCTACCAACATCTCACCTCCTTCCTTTATGATTCTTGGGTGTATCCCATCCGGTCCTGGGACTTACTTCTGTTAATTTTTTCTATAGCCCTTCTTATTCTAGCATGGGAAAACTCTAGTAGTTCTACTGCCGGTGCCTGTTTGATGGGAATAGTAGGCACTGCATCATCCGACTCCACTGTTAGTACCCCCCCAAAGTATTTCCCCAGCACCTCTGCTTTCTCCTTATCAGTCTCCGCTCTACTCCTATCATCCAACCCCCCCTACCAGCTCTGGGATCCCTACTTTTCTTGTTAACTTTTCCTGAATATACTTCCAGAATATTTTTGGATTATCCTTCACATTTCTAGCAATCTCTCTCTCCCTCTCCTTCACCCCCCTCCTTGTCTCCCAGCTTATTTTATTGTTTATTTGTCTGCGTTCCAGATCCACTTCTTTAGCTTCTATACTAGACCCCCTGTTCTTTTTTAACAATTTTAGTCTTTCCCATAATCATTTCTTTTTTCTAATCAATGTCCAAAGTTTTCTTTTCATTGGCAATTCTGGGTTCGTACTTTTCCTCAATTTTGTTTTATCCTTATATTCCCTTACTGGTACACTTTTGGATACAGCATTCTCCAGTTTGACTCTAATTTTCCTCCACATTCCTTCAGCATCTTCACCGTTCAAGTATTCCCCCCAGTCAATGTCCAAACACCGTCTCAGCAGCTCATAATCTGCTTTATCATACATGTATATTTTTTTATTGCTTCTATTATCCTTCTCTGTTCTAATATTGCAACTAAAGCCTATACAGGCATGGTCACTACGACCTATAGGGCTATCCACATTGACATGTTCCACTATATCCTCCTCATTGCTAAAAATCAAATCAAGTACACTCCCCTGCGTCCCATCTCTATATCTTGTCATCTCTGTAATATGTTGCGTTAAAAAACAATCTCCCACTTTATAAACTTGTTTTCCAGGCTACACTGTCCCGCTGGAGTAGTACAATTTGCCCAGTTGATCCTTGGCAAATTGAAATCTCCAATCAAAATCTTATATTTGTTCTCTATTATCTATTTCCTCCATTGCTTTCAGTAGGTTATCATCCTCTTCCCTACTATTATTTGGGCTTCTATATATAGAGGCAATTAGAATTGATCCTCTTGCACATTTTACTTCAATACACAAATACTCACAATACTGCTGTCTCATATCCACCTCATTAACCTTGAGCTCTTTTCTTACATAAATAAACAGTCCTCTTCCGACCTCTGCTCTAATAGCATTCCTCTCATATAACTCATAACCCTCCAAACTATACTCAACCAGTTCCCTTTCAATTCTAGCATTTTTTGGTCTTACTTCCTGTAAGGCTATGACATCAGGTTTTTCCTCTTCATCCTGCAACCTACATATCAGTTCTCTTTTCTTGTCCTGGGTAAACACATCCACATTACCAAACATAATCCTTAATCCATCTACCATTCCTTCAGCAACTACACCATCCCGCTCCTCCTGTCCGTACCCTACTCCCCCCTTAGCACTACTGGGTCTGCAACTTTGTCTCCTGTCTCTCCCTGTGTCACCTCCACCCTGTTCTCCTCCTCTGTCACACCTCCTATCATATTCTCTTCCCTCCCTGATCTCCCCCTCCCTTCTATTCGTATATACCACTTCTTCAATTTCCCGTCCCTCACTCTCCAGTAAAAATTTCTCTTATCCTCCTCACCCAACTTTCCATTATTTTCATCAGCCTTTTCTTGTAATTCCTTTATTTTTTTCTTTGTTCTATGCTCAAATCCTTCTTTAGTCTTATATGTTTCAGTTCTTCATTTGTGTTTAGCCTCCAACTAAAATTTGTCACCATCTCTGCCACTGCCCTGGTTTTAAACTGTACCCTTATAGGTCTCATCTCTCCCCTTTTATATCTACTTATTCTACTGACTTCCTCCACCTGCCCTTCCCATCCATATCTGACCACATCCACACCTTTCATGACCTCCTTCACTTTCTCCATATCCCTCACTTTTCTCACTCCATTATCATTCATATGAGCCTCTATATCTCCATGCATGATTACACCCCTATCTCTGTCCATGGCCTCCCTCACAACACTCTCCTTGTTCTTCATGACCCCTACAACTGCACTCTCAAAACTTTTTTGGTCATATTAATTTCTTCCTTTTGCTTTCATAATATCTTCCAACTTCTTAATTTTCTGTTCACCTACCACCGTCCATGCAGTTGACTCCTTTACTTCCTTGAATCGTCCTT
Source organism: Paralithodes platypus (assembly GCA_032716605.1). NCBI lineage: Eukaryota > Metazoa > Arthropoda > Malacostraca > Decapoda > Lithodidae > Paralithodes > Paralithodes platypus. The sequence goes on from CM064582.1 coordinate 25,482,340, forward strand.
CGTATTCCTTCAGCTGCTCCTTCAATGCCATATTCTCTGCTCCCAGTTCATCTACCCTTTTCAATACCATCTCTAGGCTATCATTAACTTCCGAAATAGGCCTGCATTCACTTCCTTCACTAGGCCTATTCCCTTCCCCACCTGTCACACCACACATTACACACAGTACCTTAACTTTCTCACCAATATCCCCCTTCCATTTCTCCGTATCACTCTTCCACTTTTCCAAATCCTTCACATTAATAACCTCTTCTAACTTATTATCTGTGCTCTTACCCACGAAAACTTTGTAGCCTTTCTTCCGCCTCCGTCATTCCCGAAATTCCCTCCGCCATGTTTGTTTACAATCTCAACAACTCCCAACACTACCTCTGTCCCGTCACTACACACTCTTATTACACTATATATCACCCCTCCACCACACCAATATATCCTCCAAACACTTCACAAATCCTTCCTCTCCTTGCTAGCCCCGTATGCACTCGATATTCCGTGATTACTTATCCATTCCCATGAACATATGCCGGAGCCTCAAAAACTTGCGTCCGCCTTCCGCCATTGTTAGTGTTACCCCGCGTCGGTTATAAACCTTGCCGGGATAGCCAAGTGCTGAACCAAGACTCAGGCACCAGCCGAGGATCAATTCACTTCAGTTATCACACTTCCTGTCTTGATTCTAACTGGGTGCCAACCCACGTCGGTTATAACGCTTGCCGGGAAAGCACGGTTACTTAGCCTGAGCCTGTATCATCTAGTTTGGCTCGATTGCCCTTGTTTGGCCCCAAGACACCTTGTAACACACAGTCTGTGCAAGAGACCACCCCCAGCTCCATGAGCAGTCACTCTCCAGCCTCTTGCTTGCCAAACCTAGACAAGGAGCGACTGGTGCGTGTCGGCTTACCAGCCACCCCTAAGGTGAGCTTGTCACCAACACCTAGAAAGACTTTGGTTGATCTGGTAGATGCAGATAAGCTGCTTTCCCCCCCCCAGCGTTAGAGTATGAGAGGACCAGTTGAGACGGGAGCAGCCGCGAAGGGATACCACCAGCCACGCCCGGCAGATCCTGACTTGTGAAGAAGCCGGACTGTGTGTGAATCAGTCGTGAAGTTAGAAAAGTCATCATCGGGTCTCAAGCAGGACCTCTCCAACCACGCCAGTGCCTGCTGGAGTTCTCCGGTCCAGATCCTGACTTGTGAAGAAGCTGGACTGTGTGTGAATCAGTCGTGAAGTTAGACAAGTCGTCATCGGGTCTCAAGCAGGACCTCTCCAACCACGCCGGTGCCTGCTGGAGTTCTTCGGTCCATATCCTGACTTGTGAAGAAGCCGGACTGTGTGTGAATCAGTCGTGAAGTTAGACAAGTCGTCATCGGGTCTCAAGCAGGACCTCTCCAACCACGCCGGTACCTGCTGGAGTTCTTTGGTCCAGATCCTGACTTGTGAAGAAGCCGGACTGTGTGTGAATCAGTCCGTAAGTTAGACAAGTCGTCATCGGGTCTAAAGCAGGACCTCTCCAGCCGGCTGTGTGTGCGGGTAGCCGAGACAACCACCACCTTGACGAAGGCCCATGCCCAGTGCTTTCTTCGCCCCCAGTGCTCTCCTGTCCTCTCCCCTCAAGTGACTTTATGTGGTTTGTGGTGCAAGTGTTCTTGTGAGGTATAGACCTAGATGTGCCGGGACTCTGCCAGTGTAACATAGTATAATTGAAGACGTGTTATATGCCGTCCCTTGAGTTTTGCCTTACCGTGACTCCATTGGTTGGAGAACAATTACACCTGTCCTACACCGGCTTTGTGTATAGATACTTTCTCAGGAAGAGGAAACATAGATACAACATAGCCATTCTACCTTATACATACTGTACATTCTACACGTCATTAGCGAGTAACTGCCGCATATCTAAGTCTACGCACTAGTTATAATCTAAACTTAGGCATTATAGTACATTTTGATTTAGAGTTTGAGACTCATTTATTCATGCTTTAGAGTTCATATCATTTGGACTATGTATCTTTAAATGTTGCATATTCATGCTTCAGAGCCCAATTCATTCAGACTCTTGATATTTACTCTTTACAGTAGGCTCACATATCTCGATCAATCTCATCTCGATATTTCGCATCTCGATGCCACCTTCAAGCTCTCCCCAATCACAAATCTCGATGAAAAAACTTTAATCTCGATAGCTAATAGCTAAATATCGATGCTAGATGCTTATATACTAATATAAAGATTAATCTTGACCAAATCGATGTGTGAACCTCACAGTCATTGTGTTTTGTTCACCTGTATACTAATGTACCGCTAATATCGATCGTCTCAAGCGGTAGTCTAACCTGTCTCTGCCGCTTTCATTTACGTAGTAATATAAATTACTTTACCATGTTTTAATATACATTATTATTTGTATGAGGAAAATCTAATATATAATAATAGTAAAGACAAAAGAAAACTTGATTAAACTTTATACCATGGAAAATTTATTGAAGTCGGTAGATCTAGCGGCCACTTGGTGTACCAGTCACACATCCGCCATTCGCTTGAAAACTTGTATTGTGAAGTCGTCTACCTGGACCTTTTTTTATCGCATTCATAAAATGCCGGTACTAGTGGTGCCAGGGTGAGGGAAGCAATTGCAAGAATTGTTGACGGTGACTGTGCGCCGGGTGCGGAGACGCAGTAACCTAACTGCGTTCGCCTTGGAACCAACAATCAACCACACAAACCTCTTTATCAATAAATATAAGGTAAAAATAAAACTCTTTCATTATTAATTTTATCTATTTTAACATATTATATATATTGCATGTGATTGTGGGGGGCAAATGTGAAAATTGACAGATTTGATGTAGGTTAGTCGGCAAGTGGCTGGAACCGATTGTATTTTTTCCCATAAGAAGTTAACTTCGCATCTCGATATTTCGAATCTCGATCGGTATTTGTGGGAACCAATTATGATCGAGATTGGAGATTCCACTGTAGGGAGCTACCGCTTCCTCAATTTATTACTTATTCAGCAATCATCCATACAATATTTGTTCAGTGTTTTATAACTTATTTTATAACTTGTTGCTTGTGAGGCCCATTGCCTCATTATTTTGCTAATTTCCTTTTCCTGTACGAGCCTGTGTTATTACACAGTGTTATTACCAAATGTCTATGTACCTATGAGTGTTGTGAATAAAACCATTGTACCCACCATTGTGTTTTTGTTGTTGCATGTTATTTGTTTGGTAAAAATAGAGTTAAGGTCAGCCCTCGCCCAGTTGAGATCATCCTAAGTTGAAGACTACTGCACTATTCCCAGAGCTGGGAAGTGCGACAAGAATATATGTCGCTCTTTAATAGCGTGGCATAACAATAATTGAGAGACACATCTTAAAAAAAATATATATATATCAATTACATATTTGCAACTTTATATCTGAACTGAAAATGAATTAAATATATATTGTTCTAAGATACACAGAATGGGAACTGGTGAAAGAAAAGTTTGCCTCTTATTTGCTAGCTTACCCTTCCCCAACTAAGACATAATTTTATATACTCCTCCTTGCAATATGTGTAACTGATATTGTATAATACCCAGTATTGTATATATATTATAGGTTTGATTCCCAAAGGGAAGTAGAGAAAACCTAATATTTAGTAGGGCCCCGTAATCATTGACGACTTCGCCTATTAATAGTAATAGTCTCCATTCAACATCCTGCACCAGCATGCGCGGAAGCATCATGGAGTACTCATCATAAGTGCACGCTTAATTCCCTTATGGAATCGTCATTTTGATTGGGTACCCTACAGAAAAAAACTGTAAAAAATAAAAAAGAAAAATTTAATTTAATATCTAATAAAAAAGAAAAAAATAATTTAATATCTGTTATTATATGACTTGCCATATACAGTACGTGGATTTCTTATGCTTTGCTTCCCTGACACCAGGCCCCCTAGTGGCCATCTTCGTCCTTCACTGATATATCAAGAATAAACTTATAGAAATCAACGAATGGGAAGTGGGATGGTTGGGAGGGCCCGAGTCGTCAATGATTACGGGGCCCTACTAAATATTAGGTTTTCTCTACTTCCCTTTGGGAATCAAACCTATAATTTAATAGGGCCCCTCCATCATTGACGACTTCGCCTGAATATCAAGACTGGAGGCGGGACATTCGTAAAAAAAATCCTCACCTTAGGGAAGAAAAAATCCGGATAACATTTTCTTCAGATTTATTGTATGTAATACAAATATAAAAAGGTATAAAAGATTTGCTAGCAGTGCGTGGCATTAAGAACTGCTTGCTCATGGTTAGATCGGTACACCTGATCGTCTGCATGATAAAAAAGTGACACACCTGTGTCCTATAGAACGATAACTCTGCCGTAGGTATACGATTTGTTAGTAGTCTTGGCAAATCCAACGTCAAGGCTATTAACCTAATTGCAATGACGACTTGTCTATTTTGACTGCTATGTCGTCATTCCAACCGCGGTTAAAAAGAAAACGTCTAGAGTCTACTCCTTATCTTGCTCTAGGAGACGTTGTACATTAACCAAAACTACCACCGAAGGTGAAAAAAGCATAGAAGAGAAGAAAAAGGGGTTTACCTTAGTTACCGCTTAAGGCCCATCCCGTGTTCCGTCATGTGCAGATCCCTGTCGAACGTGCGCATGAGCGACCCTCTCTTGTCATCATTTTTTCACGCGCTCCATTGAATGAAGTCGCTTTTGTTGTGCTCCTTTAATTCACCCTGTTTAGGTTCGTTTCGGCTTATCTGGCCTTCTTTTTTGTTAGACAGATGTTACGTGATCTAGGGCACACGTAAATGGGCTCCTAAGTGTGTATAATGGAGACGCGTGTGGAAATAGCCTACCGAAGGTACGGGGGCGCCTGGCGTTCCTCGTATATGTTTTTCATTCTTTCTCTTTTCATATTCTTTTTTCCTGTTAGTCTGGGCATAGTTTAGCTTTTAGCTTAATTTAGCCTAGCTCGTTTTCTCATTCAGGAATTGCTATGCCCCTATGAGTTTTCATTTTTTCATAGCCTAGGTGTACCGTTGGTAAACAATCTGAGATTTCGTTGGTGGCGGTGCTGTTTGTAGAGTTTGTGTCGGCCGCATTATTAGCGTTATTCCCGAGTCCCCCCTTTCGAGTCCTTCACTGTGTCTCAAGGGCCTGGGCGACAGGTGGTTCGTGATACTCCAGGGGTACCCCACGGGGGCCCCTTTCACACCACAGGGTTTTTCGCCCCTGACACATTCTCTGCTCACGGCTAGGCCACCCTTTTTCTCACCAGTTTCATTTACTGGTTTTTGTTTTCTCTTCCTGTTTCACCTCCATCCTTTCATAGTCTTTTGCCCAGTCCAGGGGTACCTCACGGGGGCCCCTGTTTGTGCGAAATCACCCTCCCTGCCACTTCTCCTCATGGGCTTTGCTCTATCTCTGTGGGTTGGGTGGTTCCTGGGGGATGTGCCTCCTCTCCCCTGGTGTGTCTTCCTTGCCTCTCCCTTTACCGGTTGAGTCAGGATAAATTCAAGGAAGACACTGCTCAGCTTGATGGCCATCATTGCTTGGAGTTCATAAGGAGATGACGCATTTTTTGTGGCCTTTTTTGGTATTCCCTAGACGCTCCTCTCGCTTTTTTCGGCGCCGGACCATCTCGGCCGGTCCCGCAAATTTGCGGGAGCTCGATTCGGTTCTCTGGGACGTTTCGGCTCCCCGAAAATTTGCGGAGATCGTTGGGGGGTCCCGCAAAATTGCGGGAGGGTGGTGTCGGTACGGTTATGCCTCCATTGGCCCGCAAATTTGCGGTAATAGTTGGCTTTCACTATTGACTTTTTTGTTTATGTCATCTTGTTGCCTGATACTATATTGGTGTATGCACTTTACTGGTGTTATAGGCCCTGCATGTAAGATGTTGAGTGGTGGTTAACACTTTCTCCATCTTTGCAGGTTCTGCTAGTGCTCTTCCGCCTCGGCCGCCCTCCTCACCTACCTCTGTGCTCCCAGTTTAGGGTGAGTACGGATACCTGTTTGCACGTGTGTTCCTGTTTCCCCATGCTCCTTCCCTGGTTCTTCTTGGACATTCTCTCCACTTACTCCTTCGACGTGCTGATTATGGTGTGTGTTCTTCTAGTGCAGGTAGGCTGCCTTGCTTTCGCCTTGGTTGTCGCTCCCCGTGCTTGGAGAGCCTCAAGTCCTGCTTGCGCCACTCGCTCTGTGTGTCCTCTACGGCCTACCTCCCTGCTCTGTGTGGCACGTGTCTGGCCCTGGTGGATGTGCTGCACCATGGCCCTGGTTCCTCGGCGGCGGCTGTGGCCTCTGCTTCCCTTCCGTCGGTGTGGACGATGGTCTCCCGCCACATTAGGACTGTGGGCCACCGTTCCCCGGCCTTTGTTGCCGACCGGATCCGCGTCGCCCTGGGTATCTCTGACCCGACTGAAGGCCGTTCACCTGGCCCTCTCCCTGCTCGGGCCCTCTCCCCTGGGTCCCGCAGCCGGTCGTCCCATCGTCGGGGGGTTCCCCAGCTCCGTCCACGCTCTCGCTCGCCTCGTCGTCCGTCCTCTACTGCCCCTCGTCGTCCTCCTGATCGCCTTGACGACGCCCATCGCCCTCGTCATGGTTCTCGCCCTGAGGCCGGGGTTAGCGGCTCTGCCCCTGTGCGCCCTCCCCTGGCCTCTACGGATAGGGGCTCTACTCCCTTCCGCCCGCTTCCCCAGCCCAGACGACTTCCTCTTACGTTGTCCTCTCCGCGCGCGGTTGTTCATGCTGTAGCTGGCCCTCTGCTCCCTCCTCCTACACTGTCCAGGAGGGTCCGCCTGGATGTCGTTGCTTCTCCTACTTCACCTGCTTCAGTGCCTATTCTTCCTTCACGGTCTCGTCCCACGGTGGTGGTCCCTCCCTCCTCCGCCTCGGTGTCGGGCCGCCCTGTTATCTCAGCCCCGGGGATCCTTGCTCTGTTTCCCCCCGCGGCTCCTTCTGGCCTCCTTTCACCCGGCCAGCCTTCCCACTCCCGTCGTCCTGCTCCTCCTCATTCTTCTCTTCCTGACCTTCACTTACCGTCTCGCCAGAGGGGTACCCCTCCTCTTGCCTCGGTGGGGTTTCGCGAGGTTTCGGGGTCCCCTTTCTCAGGAGCTGACGTGTCGCTGGAAGAGGGGAATGGTGCTGTTTCCCCCTCGGCCGTTCGTGATCGGGGACGAGTCCCTCAACGGCGACACAACCGTCGTCGCTCGCCTTCCTTGGGCCGCGACGCTGCTGGTTCGTGTCGTGGGTCTCGCTCCCGCTCACGCTCGCCCCTGCGGGCCGACCAATCTGGGGGGGGGTCGCCTCTCTCGGATCGATTGTCGGCTATGCAGGGCTGGGTTGTGTCACGCTTCGACGGGCGCTTGGAGTCGATGGAAGACTCCCTCTTCTCGCCCTTCTTGGCGGTGACTCACCCTCAGCGCCTCACCCTACCTACCCCTGCTACGGTCCCCCTCCCTTCTGCAGGCCTACACTCTGGTCAGACTTCAGGCGCCCTGACATCCTTCCGGCTGTTCAGTCCCTGGCTGTGTTGACGGGTCTGCCCTCCTATGGGACAGGTTTGTGCGACGCCGGTACGCCTGGCTTAGCCATCATGCTCGGTCACCCTCTCCCATTGGAGGCCTGGTTTGCTGAGGCCTTCGACTTCACACACCGATCCGTCGACGGCTCTCCTTCAGTCCCTCCCCCGGAGTCATCACTGATTTTGCCTCCTCTTGTGTCTGTCGGCGGGTTGGACGGCGCGTTCTGGTCCTGGATGAGCGCGCCCGTTCTTGAACTTTGTTCTATTGCTACCCCGTTCTTCTCTCACCCAGATCAGCCCTCTGTCGCCAAGGTTTTTCCCTTGCGACAGAGGGTGACGGACTTATTGTCTTGTCTTTAGGTTCCCTCCAGACGTCTGTTCACCACCTGCGGCTTTTCGAGGCGTCTGCGCCAGGCGATCTTCGCGAGGGTTTGGACCGCGTTCAGCGGTTCCACCTTCGGCTCGCGGTGTCTTTGGTTCCCGAGCTGAAGGCGGTTTTGTGCACGGTAACTCGGCAACGCCCGACGGTCCGGTCCTCGTTCTGCCGGCCGGCCCCCTTGGATATTCGTCAGGGTTTGTTGTACTCTGCGCTATATACGTCGTTTTTTTTAAAGCAGGATGCTTGGGAATGCTACGCTTCTCTGTTGGTGGCCCCTGCTTCCGACACGCGACGCCGCGCTGTGTCGTTGCGGACCCTGCTTACGTCACGCACCGATGCGCTGTGCCGCGCGCGGGGTCTTCTCAGTCCCATCCTTCTGCCGGTCCTCTTCGGGGTGCTGCTGCAAGTGCTGCCGCCTTGCACGGGCGCAGGACTGGGACGTTGCAGGCCAGTGCGTCGGTTCCGCCTCGCACTTCTGTTCTTGCCCCTTTCATCCCCTCCGTGTCGGGGCTGGCCGGCCTTCCACTTCCGGCTGCCCTTCGACGGGGTCAGCCCCGCGCCGGCCTGGGGTTGGGGTGGCCCGCCCTTTTCGACAAGGTTGGGGGGGGGGGGGTAAGAGGAGGTCAACGTGGCGCTCATGCCCGCACGGCCCGTACCGGGGGTACCTCCACGTCAACACAATGTGTAGTTCTCTGGGTCGGCCTCCTTGTTCTCCTTCTCGCCTGGCCGACCAGGTCGCTCCCCTCTTCTCGGGTGCTCCCTCGGGTTGTTTTCGCCCTTGCGCCCCTCGGTAGCCGCGAGGGACGTTGAGGGCGGTGGGTTGCGCGGAGGGGTCCAGACCCCCACTCCGCTCTTGTCACCGACGCCGGCCCATCTCTTCAGAGGTGGCCCACGTGTTCACTTCCATGCCCGAGCTGGGTAGCGTCGAGGGTGTTGACCGCCGGTCACCCGGTTTTCCTCTCCCGTGTCTTTCTGGTACCGTCGACGAACTGCGATGCGCCCGGTGGTGGATCTGTCGGCCCTCAACGGGCACATCGTGCACACACGGTTTCGGATGCTGCCGGTACCCCTGGTACGCCTGGCCCTGTGCCCTCTGTCGTGGGTAGTGTCGCTGGCCCTCCAGGATGCGTCTTGGCTCGTTCCTCTCCATCCTCGCTTCCAGCGATTCTTGGCCGTTCGGACTTCCGATCGTGTGTTCCTGTTCGACGGCCTTCCCTTCGGTCTCCACATCGCGCCGCAGATCTTCTCCGCACTGGTGGGGCAGGCTCTGGGTCCTCTCCTCAGGAGCGGGCTCCAGATCCTGTTTTCCATGGCCGATTGGTTGGTAGTTTCCGACGCCCTAGGACTGTGCATTGGCGACGCCCTCACAGTCGTTCGCAACATCGCACGGTTAGGGTTCCCCTTCGATGTTCCCAAGTCACGCTTGACCCCGTCGCGTGTCGTGCCATGGGTCGGTCTCGCATGGGTTTTGTCCGGCGCTACGGTGACCCGGGGTCTGCCGGCCGCGGTGCACCTTCGGTGGAAGGTCTTCGCCGTGTTGCACTCGGTCTCCCTCCCGGGGTGGCTCTGGGACTCGTTCGTGGGTTCGCAGCATTGGGCGCTCTGCCCCTTCCCTTAGGGAGCCTCTGGCTACGCCGCCTCCTCCTCATGGGCACCGCGGTGTTTCCGTTGCCCCTATGGATCGGCTCCTGCCGCTCCCGCGTACCGTTCGCAGACGCTTCGGTCGCTGGGTTGCTCGGGGCTCGCTCTCTGCGGCTGTGCCCTGGACCGCCCCCCCCGCCGACGGTCTGGGTAGCCACAGATACGTCGAGCGAGGTTGGGTGAGGTTCCCGATCGAACCTGGGACGTCCACTTCCCGGCCGATGAGTGGGTCTCCCTCCACTTACCCGTCTATGCCCTCGGACTGTTGGTTCCTTTGTTCTTCCTGCGGGACCACGCGCTGGCCCTTCAGGGTAAGTCGGTGGCCTTCGGGTTGGACACTCAGACAAGCTGTCCCCTGTTTCCTTATGCGGGGGTCCTCCAGGTCGTTGACTCTATTGGGGGTCTCGGTGGAGTTGTTCTTCCTCGCGGACCGACACCCCTTCTCCTTGCATGCCTCCTCCCTGCCCGGGCCTGCCACCCTGTGGGCGGCCGCCCTGTCGAGAGGGCAGGGCATTCTTGTAGAATGGGCGATGAAACGGCCTGTGTTCGCCGACCTCGCGGCTTCCTGAGGTGTTCCGGAGGTCGCCTTGTTCGCATCGGGGGTGCCGCGCCAGTTGCCTCTGGATCTCTCCCTCCGGCCTCGCGATCCGGGGGGGGTCCGGACGCTTTCATGGTAGCCTGGTACAGGTGGCGGTCGATATACATCTTTCCGCCACCAGACGCGCTGTTGATGTGCCCAGTCCTCGCGAAGCTGCGGCTGTACCACGGCTGCGTCTGGCTCCTCGTGCCTCTGTGGCCGGCACGGACTTGGTCCGCCCGGTTGCCGCGGTGGTGCCCGAGTCCGGTCCCTCTACCTGTCTCCGGCTTCCACTTGGGCTAGGTTGGGGCCCTGCGGACCTCGTTGGCCTTCGCATCGTGCTTGTTCATGAGGCACGGTGGCTCCCGGTCCCCGGCCGGGGCCTGACTGGCTTCCTGCAGCGTTCCTGGCCGTCTTCTCCTTGGGGAACTTACGGGTCCCGCTGGAGGTCTTTTACTAGGTGGCTACAGGCCACTCGCCTGCCAGTTGGCTCTCCTTCCCTCGTCCTACGCTCCTTGTTTCACCTCTTCCGTACACGTCGCTTTCAAGTCGACGCCATACGTACCCACTTGTCTGCCGTCCGGTCTTTGGGTCCGTCGCTGGGCTGGTCGTTCCGCCACAGGAGCTGGATTCCTTCCTGACGGCTGCCTTCCGGGATCGACCGCCTCCGCGCCAGGTCCCTCCGCAGTGGGATCTGGGGCGGGCTCTGCTCCTTCTGGCTTCACCCACGTATACAAGGGCCGCTACGCCGGTTCCGTTGCTCGGAATTCCACTCTTCCTTGTCGCTCTGGCCACTGGGGATCGGGTGTCTGCACTAGCGGCATTGTCACGGCCCCGGGACTGCGTGCGATTCTCCCCGTCCTTGCATGGCGTCTCGTTCGCCTCCTCCCCTCCTTTTGTTACCACGCATGGGAGGGAGGCCCCCGTTTTCCAGCCTTTCGCCGTCCAGGCTTTACGGCGTGGGCATCCTCGCCATGTGTTGTGCCCGGTGTCAGCCTTGCACTCCTCTGTTGCGTCTGTGGCGCCGCCTTCGGGTACTGCTGTGTGGGTGTCTCCTCGGACAGGTGGGAGGCTCTCGCAGGTGCAGATGGGCCGCCCCGTTTGTCGGACCGTTCGTGCCCGTCGCCCTGTTTGTAGGGGTTCTGCGCACGATGTCAGCTCCTTTGCTGCCTCCTTCCGGTTCCTGCCACGTCGATCCTTACCTGCCATCGCCTCAGCGGTTTTGTGGTCTTCTATCAATTCCTTGATCTCCTCCTACCTCTCCGTGTCCAGTGTTCGACCCCCTCGGCCGGTGATTGCTCTCGGGGGTCGTGTTTCCGGGTGCTCTGGCGAAAATCCCTGGTCTTCCCCCCTTGTCCCTCGTTCTTTTCCTTTGTTTTATTTGACAAAGGGGGGGGGGGGGGTACGAGTTTGCAACACTGGATTGCAAGTTTGGGATTATGTATTGTTCCAGTAGCCTACATAAGTGTTTTTGCCACATTGAAAATTGTGTTTTGTTCTTGTGTTCAGTGTTTTTGTTGGTTTTTGAAGAAAAGGGATTTTGGGTACAGTACCTTTTTGGTTTCAGACAAGTCTATGTTTTTGCATTACTATGAATGACGGGCATGTGTTAAAACTGTTCTTTTTAGCTACTCCTCAGTTTTTCACTCTTTTATTAAACTCTCTTGTTTAAATTGTGTCTTTGTCATTCGTACTTTTGTTTTATGCATTGGTTTTTTTGGTAGGTTGGGCTTGGATGTCCTCCTCCTATTTGTTATGCAGCCTTGACGTTGGATTTGCCAAGACTACTAACAAATTGGGAGGTTTGACGTACCTCCCAACCTACCAAATAGGAAAACCTACTATTTGGTAGTAGTCTTGGAAAATCCAACGTACATAATACCCTCCCTCACGCCGGACCCCTGCCCATCCGCGTTCTTCTGCTGACGTGAGATGTGATGACAAGAGAGGGTCGCTCATGCGCACGTTCGACAGGGATCTGCACATGACGGAACACGGGATGGGCCTTAAGCGGTAACTAAGGTAAACCCCTTTTTCTTCTCTTCTATGCTTTTTTCACCTTCGGTGGTAGTTTTGGTTAATGTACAACGTCTCCTAGAGCAAGATAAGGAGTAGACTCTAGACGTTTTCTTTTTAACCGCGGTTGGAATGACGACATAGCAGTCAAAATAGACAAGTCGTCATTGCAATTAGGTTAATAGCCTTGACGTTGGATTTTCCAAGACTACTACCAAATAGTAGGTTTTCCTATTTGGTAGGTTGGGAGGTACATCAAACCTCCCATTCTGTTCTTAACTTAATTGTACATTCATATCATTGTACACTTTGGTAAAGCAGACATAGTTGCAACTATGCGATAAATTCCTAGGATTTAAAAATAAGTCAACTAATCCTAAACTGTAGAACCCGTCATATCACAGCTCGTGATTTATCACAATTCTCCAAGGGTACAGGGGGATATGGACTATTCCCCCCCCCCTTTTTAAAACTAAACAATATCATAAGACCTACTGTACTCGTTGCCGTAAAGCTACACAGGTACGCTTTGGTTTATCTAGGGCAACCGACAGGTAGCGTGTTAGGAACATATGATTGGAAGCCCAAAGTTGGGTTTTAGCAATATCATCAATCAAAAATGTTTGTAAAAATCTGAGGGACACTGCCCATTTCCTAATGTTGTGAGCCCTGCCTATCAGCCGGGATTGCTTTCCCTGATCACGTCGACAAGCAAGGAAGCTAACTTCCGTTTTGTAATGCGCTTACCTAGTCGGTTAACCCATAAAGCACCTAGTTGGCGAGGTTGCGCAATCCTCATAAACTTTGTGAGGGCTTACACAGGACATAAAATGAGATGAATGAGGCCTCTTTTTAAGGCTGGGACGGAAAATTAAGAAAAAACATGTTCCGAATGTTCGTTCTTAGCAATAAAGGCGGGAGACGGCGCGATTTGAACATTGTCGTGTAGTCTCCCAAACCTGAGACAGTTTGGTTCGTTGCTCATCGCCGCCAGCTCAGAGACCCGGTTTCCGGTGGCCAGTGCCATGAGAAACACGGCTTTCCTTAAAATGTAATCAAAGTCCGGCGCATTATTATATTTGCGTGATTGCAGCAACTCTAGAGCTTTATCAAGGGACCAGGTTGGCATGAGCTGGCGAGGAGGTGGACGAAGCTTAGAACATGCCCCCATAAAAAACAAATATTTATTAACCCGTTGAGCCCCGGCTAGTTATAATATTTTGTTCACCCCAGTCCCAAGCCATTTTCACTTATTTTTTTTGTTTGCTAAAATGGAAGACAAGGATGAGAAATGAAAAAAAAACAAAAAAAAATCACCTCTGACATTTTTTTTTTGGGGGGGGGGCCGGTGGGGGGTTGGGGGGGGGGAGCTTCAAAAAAATGTGTTGAGCCAAAATGGAAGAGAATGGTGAGAAATGAACACACAAATAAAAAAAAACACATTTCGGTCATTTGGGGGGCGGGGGGGGGGTTTCAATAGTTCGTCTCCCCCGCATGACCACCCGCCCGGGAGCACTAGGGTAAAAACTGAGTATGGCATTGTACGGCATACATCCTAAGGAGTATCTCACATAAATCTCAAGCCTCTAGCTCCCATACGACCGGAGTAATGAAGGTTCAAAGTGGCGGTAAACTAGGGGTGTAAACTATCCCCACTAAGCCCACCACCACCAGCCGCGCGGCTGTCTCGGCCCGCTCACACCTACTGGCCCGGCTCCCCCACACACTACGGTACCGCCCCCTCCTATTCTCCCGCCATTTCCTACCTTACGAGCCACGTAAGTGTTTTTTATATGTCGGACGCACGTGATGCGTCGCTGGGAGTTGGTGATCAAAGACTGCCGACGCAACACGTGCGACGCTGGGTCTCAACGGGTTAAGGTGACAGTTACAAAGTGGTGTACAATCTATCTTATTCTAGTTACATTGTAGTTTATCTTATTGTACCAGTACAGTACCTCCCTACAATCAACCTAGTTGTTCCCCAATTCGTTCCTCCGCCAGGACCATTTCAAAGTCCAAGTCTCTCACTCTTGTCCTCTGTAGCGGGGAGGACCTTGTACCCCTGAGACATAGGAGTGCAGACCTGAGAAGAGAGAAAGAGAGCCGGCATCTCATCCAAGTTATGACTTGGCTTCTATGCTGGCGCTTTTTCTCCGATATTTGTTCAGCTAATCTGGCATAGAAGACACTTGCAGAAGGTCCCATACCTCCCGACGATGAGAAGACCAGAGGAGTAAAGCTTCCTTGATCCCTGTTCAAAATTCTTTCTTCATAAGCGCGTTTTTTCTCACTTTCGTTTCTCAAGTATGCCGCCTTGTGTCCTCGCTCACGATATGTTTGTGCTCTTGGGTTGAAGATTCTGATGTCGAAAAAAGCCCGTTGTCCCCTCGTCCAAAAACCTCGAGCACTTACGTCCACTCTTGCTTCATTTGAAGTATTTGCAGTATTGTGGGCCAAGCGCTGTCCATCCATAGGCAGAAGTTCCGGTTCGATTCTGACATCATGGCACACCTCGCCCCATTTGTGCAGTGATGTCTCGTACTTCATCATGCCGGATACAGATGAATCCTCCTTTCTTACAGGTCATACAGTGGTCTGGGTTGTTTATTTCACCGCATGCACATTTCAGCGGCAGGTTCGAAACTGGCCACCCATACCTCAAGGCTACGGCATCATTGAATTCTTGTTTATTTAAGCTGAAGCCTTTCTCCTTTATTGGTAATGATGTGAGCCAATTTGAAGCCCCCGTGTCTTGTGCCATCTCAACTCTCATTTTCAGTTCTTCCCTACATCTGGTCTTAATTTGTTCTAGGCTATGTTTCTGTCTCTCTTCTCTGCTCTTTGTAATTTCCTGTCTTGCATTTCGTTGTTCCTCTTCGTCCACCTCATCATTTTATTTTGCTCCCGAATTTTTTCTGTCAGAGACGTAGTAAGTTTAAGGGAATTTTGGTACTCATGTGATGCCGCCTCCACTGGGTTTATGATCCCCATACCTCCGAACCTTGGCGGAAGAGCTAATAGATCTCTTGGCTCTTGCGTGACGCCTTCCATCTCCGTTAAGGCCGGTATGAATGTTCCTCTGATTGCTTCTTCCAGCGGTTGGAGCATCTGTCTAATGCCAGGCACTGTTCTCATAAGAAAAGTCCATCTGTGCTTAACACCATATGTGAAGGCAGTATATGCAGCATGTGGTTCAGATTTCGCAATGTCTGCCAGGGTTTTCACTTCCTTTACCCTCTCCGCTACCTTTTTTCGTACATAGTCTCTCTTGCATTCTTCTGTGCCTATTACTGCTCCCAAATGGCATTGACCCTCCTTTGTAATCTTCACTCCTGTCCCATCAAAAGTCTGCACCGCTTCTTCATACTTGTTTTCTTTCACTATTAGTACAGATTTACTAGCATTCGGATGGTACCCAATGACTTCGCCTACCGATTGTACTCTCCGCCACCATTCTTTGAGATCCCCTATTTTTCCTGCACCTGTGAGGTCATCTGCATATGCCATTTGTTTCACTCGGGTTACCTCATGTTTTATTTTCTGCTGCAGAATTGATAGTGCCAGTGCGTACATTGTCATTGCCACTGGGTCTCCTTGCGTTGTTCCTTCATTTGATTTGAGAATTTTAATTTCTTCCTTCTTTGTGCTTCCAACTATATTCAGGTTAGCTGGCTCCTTATAAGTATTTTCTATGTACTATGTACTATGTACTATGATGCTCGGGCATTTGATCTTGATGTTGTGAATATCTGCCTCCCTATTAATGGTGTTAAAGGCATTTGTTGCATCCACTAGCAGTACCTCTTCACAATCTTCCTCATGATACACCTTCCCCATTGCATGTATTGCTGCTTCTCCTCCGGCTTGCTGTCCTGCATATACTTGTAAGTTGCCCACTGCTCTTTGTACATCTTTTCCAAATACGGACATGATTGCTTTTCCTATAATCCTTCTAAGAACTTCCCCAATGCCTACTGGTCTAACTCCTGGATTCTTATTTAAAGGTATCAGGCGACATGCTGTCAGAGCTTCTATGTTCACGCATGGTGATGATGCAAGTTTCTTTGCCAGCATTGCTATTGCTTCACAAAGGTCACCCGCGGCTGAACCAAACTTGTTTTGACTTAGGAAGATCCTCCAAGTCTTAGCATCTACTCCTGATGGACCTGCTCCTCCCTGTGTTTTTCAGCGCCTTTCTCCATATGAGGTCTCCAGTTATATTCTCATATATCACCGGGTCTGGAGGAACATATTCCCCGTCTAGTTTGGCCTCATCACTTGCTGGTTTTGCTTCTGGGTGTTTCTCCTTCAGCTGGTCCAAGATGCGTCGATTCACTTCGTGCATCCCACTTGAGGCTTCCCCAGTTACCATTCTGACTGCCTGTGCCACTTTACCAATCCTCATGCTATTTCCCACTGATCGTGCCATATCATCTGGCTTCCTCTTTCTTCGTTGTTTTGTTTTCAGTCTTTGCTGGATTGCTCGTACTTGGCTAAGAATTTTGTCTAACTCCTCATTTTTCCACCACTCCATTCTCTGTTTCAGCGCTTTAATGTTCTCATTCAGTTTTCCCTTTGGTCTTTTTCTTTGAAGGAACAACTGAGGAATGAAAGAAGCTATCTTGATTGCCACGTGCACCAAAGGGGCATCCTGAACATACTTTAGGATCATACGTCTGAGTTCCCCCAGCATGTCTTTTGCGGCTTCACAAATCGGTAGTTCAAACTTATTATGTTGCCATTGTATCACTTCTGTATAGATTTCATTCACTAATGTTGTGAGTCCGTTACCAGAATGTCCCATCCATTCTCCACCATTCATGTTTACGTTACGAGGTCGTTCGTTCTGTTCACGATTTTCGATTATTTCTCTCTCATTATCTTCGTTTAGGCCTACACTATTTTCATTATTTTGTTCCACACCTCTGTTGTCTTGTGAATCATTGATTCCTGCGTTTTCTTCTGCGGGCTGCAGTTGTTGATTGTTATTTTCTGCATTTTCTCTAACAGGGTTTGCTTGTACATCTCCATTAACTACATTGTCTGTTTCACGGTTCATTTGTACTGCATCTCTCACTGCGTTTTGTCTGTCATCAGGATTATTCCTCGACTGGGACCGAGTTAATATCATCTTGTCTTATTATCATAATTTCCTACCTATTCCCTAATACTGAGTCTATCTATCATTTCTTCCTAAGGGACGAGCCTCTGCCCGATAAAGGTGAAAATGTAAACATCCTATGAGTAGCGTTAGAGATAGAAAGAGTAAGATAAGTTATTTAACTCACCTAGTATGATGCAAGGCTACAGAAGATCAGGCTATATTACAAGACAGTGAGTGCAAAAGAAAATAGAAAATAAAGTAAAATAAAAGTAGTGTTTAAAAATACGCACAAAGAATAAACACGGGAAAAACGCCCCCATAAACCCTTCTCCTCCGCCTGCGGAACAGACAGGCCGGTGAGGTCAAGGAAGGGGGTCCTAATGGCAGACAGATGATTTTTTAACGTTATGACCGAAAAATGTTTCTGCTCAAAAGATAGTCTAAATACTTGAAGATTAAGGCTGCCGAGGCAGTCTTTTGTTCTGACTCAACAATCCAGGTTGTAAAGGTTTTCCAATGTGATTGATATTGTCGCCTGGTCAACGGTCTGTATTGATTCATGAGCTTATGGGTGACACTTAGTCCAAATTGATTTAGCCATTTGGCATAGTAAATATCCACAAGGCAAAACTGAGCGAGGTCCGAAGGTTGCCAATCGTTTCCAAGTGGAAGACGGAGACCGGGAGGGACGTCGGATTCTTGCACCACTGTTGCAATTGGTGGTACCATACCTGAGCCGGCCAAAGAGGTGCGATCAACGCTACCTGGCCCGGGTAATCTCTCAGTTTGTGAATGACTTTGCACATTAACACAGAGTCTGGTGGCGGAAACAGATAGATTGAGGTCCACTTGTTCCAGTCCACCAGCAATGCATTGGGTCCCCCCACCGGGGTTACCCCATGCCGGGTCAAAAAGAATGGCAGTCTGTGGTTCTCTGCTGACGCAAACAAGTCTATCTGTGGACGGGCCGGCTTTGCAATCATCTTGTTGAAGGTAGCCTGTTTGATTGTCCATTCTACTAGAGTGCTCCTCCGGCGAGATTGAGCATCTGCCCAGACGTTCGCTACGCCGGGGAGGTAGGTAGCATGTAGGGAAATCCCTAGCGAGTCGGCTAGGGTAAACATTTGTTCTGAAACTCTCAACAACTCTCGTGACCTCACTGAGCCTTGCTTCTGAATGCAAAAAACTGCCATTTGATTGTCCATTCGGAATGCTATTGATTTGTTCTTTAATGTTGTGCCGTGAGTCTGGAGAAAAACAGGGGAGCTAAAAGCTCTTGCTTGTTTATATGTGACTGTTTGTCTGTCCCCCAAATGCCTTGCCCTTGGTGGCCTAGACTTGACTGATACCCCCAACCCAGGGTCGCCGAGGCGTCCGTGTCTATCCATACCGTAGGCGGGGGAGAAAACCATGACGTGACTGAGTAGAGGACGTCTTGCTTGGTCCAGGCCGATAGCAAGGTATGGATTAATGGAGGAATTGGCCATAATTTCTCCTCCGGCAAGAGAGGGAAGGCTTTGTTGCCTTCCATGATTAATCGCTTGGCTTTCAATCGGCCCAACTTGACAGTTATTTGTACCCAGTTGATAGAACCGATCAGGGAATCCCACGTTTTCCTGGTCATATCCAGACTGTGGAGGAACCGGAACAGTTTCCTTCGAAATCTGTCGCGGTTGTCCGCACTCTGAGTCAGAATCAGAGCGGTGGTATCCCAGATCAGCCCTAACCACTGACTCGTCCTTGAGGGGACAAGGTACCTTACCTTTGGATACCTTTGGATATGTTCGCCGCTCCTCTAGCGGCACCAAGGAGCGCGACGCCCCTCGTTATGGGTGGTGATTTGGTGCAGTAGACTGTTTGAAGCGACAGCTCGCTCCCTTGCGAGGATGGGCTCGTCTGGCACTTTTTGCAGTTCGACATCTAGGGCTCTCTTGAAGTTGTCTAACGAGATGTCCCTCCTGTCTCTTACTCGCCGTGGGAGTTTGTTGAAGAGACGTGGGCCTCTTTGTGATAACCAGCCCTCTCGCAGAGAGCCCATAGCACCCCTGTTATTCATCCGGGGGATTTCGCATTCCCAGCCTCTCCTATCACTGAATTTCATGACTATCGGAGTATGTAGGTTTGGTACTAAACCCTCTGCGATTTTCCACGTGTATATTATTAGGTAACGTTCTCTTCTACGTTCCAGTGAGTACAGATTCAGTGCTCTTAAACGCTCCCAATAGTGTAAATGTTTTATCGAACTTATATGCGAAGTGAAATTTCTTTGTACACTCTCTACGTCATTTATTTCACCTGCTTTGTATGGGGATGTTAATACGCTACAGTATTCAAGCCGCGGTAGCACTAGAGATTTGAAGAGCGTTATCATAGGCAATTCACCGCGTGTTTTAAAAGTACGCAGAATCCAACCCGTTAGACGTTTCGCAGCCGCCACTTTGACCTGGTTATGTACTTTGAAACCCATATTTTCAGACATTAATACCCCAAGGTCTTTCACACTGTCTTTCCGTTCTATTATGTGGTTAGATTCTGTTAAGTAATTTGTAATTTCTTTAACACCATTATCTCCGTACCGTATTAATTGGAATTTTTCCTCATTGAATTGCATGTTGTTTTCCCTGGTCCACTGGAACACTACATTCATGTCTTCCTGCAGTTGGCCCGTGTCCTCTTGTGTGTTTACTATCTTGCTTAATTTTGTGTCATCAGCAAAAGACGACACCGTACTGTGTCTGGTGTTGGTATCTATGTCGCAAATTAGTATGAGGAACAGAAGGGGCGCTAGCACTGTTCCTTGGGGCACTGAGCTTTTGACATCCGAAGGCTCAGAAGTGACTTGGTTTACTGCTACCGATTGTTTTCGGTTTACGAGGAAATTGTATATCCACCGTCCGATTTTCCCAGTTATACCTTTTGCTTTCAGTTTGTGGGCTATTATACCATGGTCACATTTATCAAATGCCTTAGCAAAATCGGTGTAAATGACATCCACGTTTTTCTTTTCTTCTAGCGCTTTAAGAATTTTGTCATAGTGTTCCAAAAGTTGTGAGAGACATGATCTTCCCGCTCTGAACCCATGTTGACCGGTGTTGTGTAGTTCATTTGCCTCCATGAATGTTGAAATTTTGCTTCGCAGGACTCGCTCGAAAACTTTAATGATGTGAGAGGTTAGAGCTACCGGGCGGTAGTTTTTTGGTAGTGCTTTACTCCCTCCTTTATGCAGTGGGGCAATTATTGCATTTTTCAGGCTATCTGGTATGTCACCAGTGTCTAGACTCCTTCTCCACATTATAGCCAGGGGTTTTGAGAGGTTTTCCTTACATTTTTTCATTAGGATCGAATTCCATGAGTCCGGGCCTGGTGCCGAGTGGGATGGCATGTTGGAAATGGCCTCTTCTATGTCTTTTGGACCAAAATCAATATCCAGCATCTGAGGGGTTTCCATGGGGGAGGTTTCCATGAAAAATATATTTTGGTCTCTGATGACTTTTGTTTCATCAGGCTCACTGAATGCCATTTCATACTGCCTGCTTAAGAGTTCGCTCATTTCCTTTTTGTCCCCTGTGAAAGAGCCGTCCCCTTTGCTCAGTGGGCCGATGTTTGATGTTGTTTTAGCCTTTTGTTTGGCGTATGAAAAGAAGTATTTGGAATTTTCCTTTATACCTGCAATAGCTTTCCTCTCCTCTTCCATATGTTGTAGTTCATATGATATTCTTAGCCTTTGTTCAATTTCCACAATTTCTCTATCTATTTCGACCTTTTGCCTATCCTGTAGATTTTGATGTGTGCGTCTTTGTGTGAGTAGTTTTCTTCTTCTGTACAGCCTCCTCCTTTCCCGATCTTGTTTGCTTCTTCAATTTGTTTGTCTTGCAGGTATATGGTGGCTACAGATTTGGG
Source organism: Paralithodes platypus (assembly GCA_032716605.1). Lineage (NCBI taxonomy): Eukaryota > Metazoa > Arthropoda > Malacostraca > Decapoda > Lithodidae > Paralithodes > Paralithodes platypus. The sequence continues at coordinate 25,503,497 of CM064582.1, forward strand.
TCATGGTTTCTGTTATTAAGACTAGACATTCTGCTGGTGTCAGGTTATCCATTAAATCTTCCCAGTCTATTTCCTCCATTTCTTGATTTACCTCTTCCCACCTAATGTTTTTGTTATTGAAGTTAAATTTACTGAAGGGGCCGGTTTTTGTTCTCGATTCTGAGGTTGTCTGTACACTTTCTAAGGTTGTTTTGATCTCAATTAATTTATGATCTGAGTATGTTGTGTCCGATATGTTAATGCTGTGTACTAGAGAGTCGTTGTTAGTGAAGACCAGGTCTAAGATATTGTTTTCCCGTGTGGGTTCAGCAATATGTTGGGTAAGACTAAAAAAATCACAAAGTTCAAAAAGCTCTCTCGTATTAGTATTTGCTTCTCCGGTGTTAATTGCCACTAACTGGTTTTCTAGTTGTCTCCATTTAATGTTTGGTAGGTTAAAGTCTCCTAGCCATATAATATTTGGTGTTGGGTTCCCCAGGGTTTCCACTTCTGATTTTATTTTGTTGAGCTGGGTTTTGAATTCTTCTCGGGATGAGTGCGACTTTGCCAAGTTCACCTTGAACCCTAGGGCTTGTACATGATTTAACACCTGGTTGACATGGTCTAGACATAATTCTACAGAGTTCGCCACTACTAGCCAATCGTCTAGATACCAAAACACCTGTATTCCTTGAGCTAACAGGGGGGAAAAGAGCTTGCCAGACGAGTTTGGTAAATACTCTTGGTCCTAGGTTTAACCCGAACGGCATCCTTTGAAAGACATAAGTTTCGTGTCGGATTCTGAGAGCGAGAAACTTTTGGAACCTCTTGTTAATAAGGACATGCCAATAGGCATCTTTGAGATCTATCGAACACATCCAACCTTGCGGCAGAAGTGCGAGTCTGAGCTGCTGAACTGTCAGCATCCTGAAGGGTGAGTTCTCTATAAAGGTGTTCAGATGCGAGAGATCTAGGCCCGCAGTACCAGATAATCGTGAGATCCCTTCGACGAAGGACTCTCACGTCGGATTCACAGGTGAAGGTGATACCGCCATTTGCTTCCTTGTGCGAATCTCTCGTGCGATACCGTCGGACGTAGGGTTGGTAAGCCTGTCAAACTCGCCGCGGTGCATTTCTTACGGTTGGTATACCTGAAGAACGTTTTGTTTACAAATTACTGCCTCGGGCAGCCTCACCGCCCTCACGGGAGTACAGACGGAATCGAATCGTAATAAAGTGATGGTCCCTGGTGTATTATTTACCCACTTTATTGCATTAATCTTATTAGTCTGTATTTAGGACATTCTCAATTGACGAAAATAAGGTAGCCTAGGCCCTAGTGATTCCCCAGAGGACCATTGAATTTCTCTAGCCTAATTTCCCTTCAACCACCAATCAATTTTTGAGTTTAGGAATAGCCATGGGGTTGTGGTATGGATTTTCGCTGAATAATTGGGTTGTGCTTGGCTCTCTGGAAAAGTGGCTAGGTTATAATATCGGGAAAGCTTTTATGTTACATTCAAGCCTAGCCCTGTTCACCTGTTCCAAGTAGGTCTATGGCCATAAATCGTAAAATCTAACCTAGCCTATCTCTAACTCAAAAAGGGCCAGAGCTAGGATAGTGGGCTGTAAATTGCCATAGGCTATCTATCCCCTGGCTGAGCCTTCCCAAATGGGAAAGGTAAAGCTTTGAGTCCTCCATTTCATAGTAAGAGATTTTTTGTTTGTTTTTTTTTTTCAAGAGACAATGAACGGAGGAAGGAAAAACACAGATAAAACAAAAAGGTCCATGTGCCTAAAGGCATCCTCCATTCATAAAATGTTTGTAACAACTGGATTTAAACATTTGTAGATTGTAAGTTTGTGGAAAGCAATTCGAGGGAAGTGAATTCCAAAGAGTAGTAGCTCTGGGGATAAATTAATTCTGATAAGCAGAAGTTCTGCATTGTGGAGGAGAAAGTGTAAATTCATGGGCGCTCTCAGCTGCCCTAGTTCTACGGGGAAAGATGTGGAGAGGCGGCACAATTGAAGCAAGTTCCTCGGAACAATTGCTGTGAAAATATCTGTAGAATAATGCAAGGGATGCAACGTTTCTTCGTATGGATAATGTAGGAAGGTCCTGTGTGATTGCAGGGTTATTGATTAATCTAATAGCTTTATTTTGAATTTTGTCCAACTGCCTCAATGCAACCACTCCACTTCCACCCCACAGAGGTGAACAGTAATCCATCTGAGAACGCACATGACTTTTATATATCACGGCCAACTGCTCGTCAGTGAAGAATTCTCGAGCTCTGTACAGGAGTCCCAGTTTTTTAGAGGCATTCTTAGCAATGCTTCTAACATAATGTGTCCAGCTCAAGTTAGTAGTTTATGTTACACCGAGAATGTCAATACTAGGGGAAGTGGGAATATTTACATCATTAAAAAATATATGGGAGTCAGTGAGATTCTGTCGGTTAGAAAATTGAATGTACTTGGTTTTCTGTGCATTAAAGGAAATTAGATTCTTTTGTCCCCATCCATTAATTCTAGAAAGGTCCTGGTTCAGAGATGGTTCAGAGAAATTGCAGTGTTTATTTTTGAATTTATAAGATCGGGTTGGGTGAAAGAATTGGTAAATGTGAAGGAACTGTGGAGTGTTGAGTCATCTGCGTAGGAATGTATTGGATTATGAGTGGTAGATATGAGATCATTGATATGAATGAGGAACAGAATTGGGGCCAAAACTGATCCCTGGGGAACACCAGCATTTATTGAGTGAAATTGAGAATAAAGGCCATCTACCATTACACATATTTTCTGTTATGAAGATAAGAAGAAATTAGTGGAACTAATGATGCAAGGCCGTAGTGTGACATCTTCGACAATAAGGATTGATGCCAGACTCTATCAAATGCCTTTGATATATCCAGTGCTATTGTATGTGTTTCACCATGTTGGTCTGTAGCTTGGTTGATTTGATGCGTAAGAAGGCAAAGCATGTCTGCAGTTGATCGACATCGTCTAAAACCATATTGCCTATCACTGATTAATTTATTATTCTCAAGATGCTTAATTATGTGATTATTTAATATAATTTCAAAGACTTTACCAAGAGTGGAAGTTATAGCTATTGGTCTGTAGTTTGATGGATCTGAAGAGGCACCTTTTTTAGGAACTGGATGGATGTTTGCTTCTTTCCAGGGTACTGGGAAGCATGAGGTATGAGTACACAGACGGAAATTTTTTGCCAATACAGGAGCGAGCACCAAGGAGCAATTCTTAAGTACTATTGGAGGAATTTCATCTGGACCAGGAGCCTTATCTACCGAGAGATTCTGCAAAATAGTTTTGACATGTCTGGTGTGGATCTTAAGTGAGGGAATTTCAGGCGAATTAAAATTAAGTACAGGGACATCTTGATTTATTTCATCTAAGGTTGAGTTGGTGGAGAAAATATCCGCAAGAAGGTTAGCTTTACCTCGTGGGTCACTTACAAGATTGCCAGTCGGAGATTTTAATGGTGGAATGGATGAAGCAGTAGTGAAGTTGGATTTAAATGAGTTAAGAGTAGGCCAAAATATTTTGTTATCATTTGGATTATTTAGAAGTTTATTTGCCTGCTTGTGGAGAAAGTTTGATTTAGTTAGGTTTAATACAGTTTTGGCATGATTTCTGATGTTTCTAAAGTAATTAAAGGCTTCATGTGTTTTTGATCTTGTGTATGCATTGTAGGCTATTGCTTTTTGTTCAGTTACTCTAGCACAATTATGGTCAAACCATTTAGGTGAATTAGATCTTTTACTGTACTTTTGATGAGGAATAAAAGTTTCCATTCCAATTTTTACAAAATCTTGTATGTGGCTCAAGGTGGAGTGTGCATCATTAGAAAATAAAGAGGTCCAGGGAATATCAATAAAGAAACCTTGAAGACCCTCCCAGTCTGCCCTATCGTAATGCCATTTAGTCACCAAAACAGGTTCAAAGTGGGAAGGTGTGGTAGGTGATAGACAGGTGGCCTGTATCAGACAGTGATCAGAAGATCCAAGCGGGGACCTCACTGTAACATGCTCACTGAGATGCTTAAATTGGACATATGAGCAATTTTGATGAGCATTTAGCCTAGGCCTAGGCTATATTGTTTAGTAATTATCTTGATAGGCCTATATTAAAACTACTGAAAACAGGGTAGGCCTAGCCTAACTTCAAGAGGTTGCCAGGGTTGGATTTTGGACGATGGGTTAGGCATGAGAGGCTAGTTAGGATTATTTAGTTTATAATAACCATGGTAACCTAATAAAACTAATCTATTCTAGCTATCCAAGCGAGGTAACCTCCGACTCTCCGAGTTTTTCCAAAAATTTAGCAGGGAAAGTGTTTGGATCACACAATTGTTCTCATCGGCTTTAGACATCTAGGGATAGTCACCTATCCTAGCCTAATTATAGTAAAAGATTTCATGGCTAAATATTATTTTTTAATCTCCATGGGACTTGCATATTTAATCAACATGTAGCCTACTCTTTAACCCATAACTATCGGCGCGCAACATAAGTCGAGTATAATAAATCTGGACTATCTGGCAGCGCTCGACATAGGTCGTGTGGCAATTTCAGCACGTAATGTTGCTGAGAGAGAGAGACAAGTGGTGGCAGGAGAGTAGCGAGCGTATGACTGCTCCAGACCACCGCGGCGAACCTACTGACACGAATCCCACCTCCTCCCTCCCTCTCTCACTCGCTACATACGGAATTGTATGGGGAAAGTGCCGAATTACATGCTTTTTGCACTCGCGTTGCGCGGTTGTTGCAAGAAAACTAGCCATCATAAAAGGATCGTTATGGTGTCATTGGAAAGCTCTGTTTATGCCCTTTCAGGGATAGCTACTTGTTTTACGCTCTGGGTCTTATTTAGGCATGAAAATGATCACGTAAACAGCCCTATTTTGGGTAAAAACACCCCGCTGGTGGCTACATATTATATACCGCCTAGGCCGCTCGTAAGGTGTTAAACAATGCAAAATTGTTGGAAAATTAATATAGCCAAGGTTAGGTTAGCTAATGGGGAAAGCGATTTCTGAGTTAACCTAACCTACAAATTTAGAATAGGCCTATGATAGGTTTCTTAAAGTAGTGTAGCCTAACAATACTCCTTACTTTTGAGTATAGGACTATCCCGTAAATATCAGAAGCCAGCCGAAGCAAATCGGCTTCTAAAAGTTGGGGGAAGGATGTACGGTAGTACTGTATTCAAACGTATCGCATTCCTTGTTTACACTATTCGCACGCTCGCGATCACGCTCCTGTATAATTTGACTGCCGTGGGATACAAGAATAGGTTGAAGGGGGGCTTTTCCCCCCTAAGCCACCCCATGAATTAATTGTCATCTTATATATTGCCAGCATGGGGTCTGTAAGGTTAGTTACATTAGGTAAGTTAGGCACAGTATAGTATTGTAGCAATCCGCTTGTGGGATTGGGTTGAGTTAGTTTAGCTTTATGAGGCAGAGTTTCTCAACTGAATATTACCATAGTCCTGATGTGGCGGCGTCTACGCCGTGGGGCCACCTCCCGAGGCTGCCAACCGCGGATGGCTGCCGACCCTCCACGGCCGAAGACAAAATCAACGACCAGTGGAGGAAAACCGGATGCCGGCCGCGGGGAGCAGTTTCGGGAGCCAAACCGTCACAACCATCCCCTGCCCCCTCCCTGGGGGCACGGGTCCTTGGAGCGGCTCGCGCCGGGAATTTCCACACCTCTCACACCACACACACACATCACACAGTTTTTCCTACACCGAGAAATGACTCTCCGGCTGTCATTTCTCGAAGACTTCTTCTAGCCGGAGACACTGAGAGCAACCCAGGACCCACGTACACATACATATGTCCAACTTGCTCAAAACCCATCACTTTGAGTCGCCATACTAAGTTCTCTGCAATTCATGCGGGAACTGGACCCACTTCACCTGCACAACACTTGCCTCCAAGAAACACTACACAAACACCTGGACCTGTTCCTCATGCCCCTCCCTCTCCCAGTCAAATCCCTCACCTAAAACCCGTCCACCTCTCCTCCCCAACCCACTTAACCTTCCCATATCATCCACTCCCCCCCCTAAAACCCGTCCACCTCTCCTCCCTAACCCACCTAACCTTCCCATACCATCCACATCCTCAACTCAACACACCACACCCCATCCTAATCCATTCCAACCCCCATCTCCTGCTCCCCAATCCCCACCCCCACCTCACCCATCCCAACCCCCAGCCCCTCCCTCACCCCCACCCCATCCTCGTGCAGCAGCACCCAACATACATCGTGCACATAACATTAACATTCTTCAACTGAACATAGATGGCATCAACACAAAGAAACACGAACTCTCACACTTCATCAAACAACACAACATACACATTGCCATCTTACAAGAAACAAAACTCCGCACACCACAAAAAACACCCACATTTCATAATTTCACCACCATCAGACAAGACCGGGCTGTCGGCGGGGGCGGTGGACTCATCACCCTGGTACACAAAGAAATATCATACATAGTAACCAGTGTACAAACCAAATGATAACACAACAGAAATACTGTCAATTAAAATACGCACTGGCAACAACTCCAACATAACCATCATAAACACATACATCCCTCCCCAAACATCCCCTACAGTACCAAATGAATACAGACCACACTTACAACACATCACAAACACCCCACACATCATCCTGGGTGGTGACTTCAACGCCAAGACGTCGGCCTGGTTTGTCGACAACCCCGACACAGACAGAGGGCTGGTACTACAAAACCAAACCGATAACCTCATCATCCTTAACGACATCCATCAACATACCCATATTCCTCACCAAGCCCTCTATAACCCATCATCTCCAGACATCACCTTTTTGCTCCCCAGAACTCGCCCCCACAACATCCTGGAGGGTGGTCAGAACCTTAGGCTCTGACCACCTCCCGATCATTATCACCACCAAAACCAGACTCACCCCAGCTAGCCACAAACACACATACACCAATTATAAAAGAGCTAACTGGGAAGCATTCACAAATGAGACAGAACAACACTTCACAACTCTAAACAGTACACCCATCACTAACATCAACAATGCTGTGCACATACTCAATAAAACTATCCAAAACGCTGACAAGAAACACATTCCAAGAGGTAACGGAAAAGACACAACCCCAACTTCACACCAGAAATTCAAAACCTCATCAGACAACGCGACATACTGAAACACTCCCCAGCACCCCACACACAAGACATCACACAACAAATTCAAGCACTCAACATCCAAACTAACAACAAAATACAAGAACAACAAAAACTAAATTGGAATAACTTCCTACAAACACTTGATCACAAAACAAACCCCAAAAAACTCTACAAAACACTAAACAGCATCACACTTTCCAACAGCAACACAACACAATCACATGCTGCAATCACAACAACAGACTCTACTCCTTCATGTAAACAACAAGCAAACACTCTCATCAATCACTTTTCACATGTCAGCCACCTAAAACCTCACAAAGACGACCGACGTGTCATCCGACGTAAGAGACAATTCCCCACAGACCCTGACTATACACCCTTCACCAATCACCAGACAAAGCATATCATCAACAATCTCAAGCATTCACCAGCCTGTGGCCTAGACAACATAAGCAACATACACCTCAGACACCTGGGACCACAAGGCATACAAGCACTCACTAACATATCAAACTACAGCTATTCACACAACACAATACCAGACATTTGGAAGCATGGTATCATCATCACATTCCCCAAACCCAACAAAGATCCCACGCTACCCTCCTCGCACCACCCCATCACACTCCTTTGCTCCCCCTCCAAAGTCATGGAATGCCTAGTATTACAACTAATTACACCTGACCTACCCCTAGCTCCAACACAACATGGCTTTAGGCCACTGCACTCCACAAACACTCTTCTCACAGACCTTACACAAAGAGCTTTCGACGGCATCAACTCAGCTAGACCACCACACAGATCACTATTAGCCACACTCGACATTAGTAAAGCCTTCTATGCCATCCCCCGCCACAACCTAACAAACAAAATCTACAACACAAACATGCACAACAACACAAAAAGGTGACTGGCCAACTTCCTAGCAGGCAGATGTGCACACATATCTTTTGCCGGTCAGTCATCTAAAATCAGAAACTTTCCAAACGGAGTCCCACAAGGATCCGTCCTATCGCCCGCACTCTTCAATCTGTACATGCACGATATAACTACACCCAATACGCCCCAAATAAACTTAGCCTCCTATGCAGATGACATAACACTCACATGCACACACCATGACCCAAAAAGAGCAACAGATCTCCTTCAACCCTATCTCAACACACTACATGGCTGGTGCACTACAAACAGACTTAATCTAGCCCCAGCCAAATCCACCGCAACCCTGCTCACAAGTTGGACAGGAGAACACGAATACATCCCTTAACTCACCATAAACAACACACCCCTAACACATACACACACACAAAATCCTAGGAGTAACATATGATACTCATATGACATTCAAACAGCACACCACAAACATTAAAAAGAAACTGACACCCAGACTTAACGCCCTCAGGTCACTTGCTCACACAAAATTTGGACACAACAAAGAAACTACCACCACAGTATATAAACAATACATAAGATCAGTGATGGAATACGCAAGCCCAGCCTGGGCTTCTAACCTAGCTGAAACACATCATAAGACCTTACAGACTATTCAAAACAAAGCCCTGAAGATCATTACAGGCTGCACAGCTACTTCACCCACAGATCACCTACATCAAGAAACTAAAATCCTCAAAGTTAAAGACCATCTGGACATGAGAGGCACTCAATTCCTGGCAGCAGCCTCCACGAACCAAGACCACCCACTAAACTACATGGCAACACACCCACAGACACCAAGAAATATCAAAACAACACCCAGCACACGGTATCACACACAATTATTGTCCTCTCTCCCTCCCTGCCCACCCCGAACCAACTTCCAGAAGCACATCCATACTCATATCTCTCACCGATCCATCCACTCACTCACAGACAACACGCAGCTGCATGCACGACCTCCCGAAATCCATCCTTCCGAATCCTCCCTTCCTCGCAAGGACAGAGTCCACCTGGCCAGGCTGAGATGCGGACACCATCCAGCTCTCCTGAGCTATCAGAAGAGACTGGATGACTCCGTTGTCGACGCCTTCCCGGGATGTAACACAGCACCCCATACCATTAAACACATCATAGAAGACTGCATTTCACACAACCACTTACGCCAACAACACAATCTACACTCAATGAGAGCTCTGCGGGAAAGCCCGATCGTGGCCATGGCCTTTCTCAGGGACTCGGGGCTGTTCGGCCAGGCAGCTTAGGGAACAACAACACAATAACCATAGCCTAATACTCATCATCATCATCATCATCTCCGACGCCTTGCTTCCCCCTGGGAAACCCCCACTAGAGGATGGCCATGACAGAAACGTCTCCAAGCTACTTTGTCAAGACATGCCTCCTTTGCCCGTGCCACAATGCCCCTTCCACTATGTGGAAGTTTTTCTTCAATATATTTTGCCACTTTCTTTTCCCATACCATAGGTGGTCTTCCACTACTAGCGGTTCCACTCACCTGACTCCCATATATCTTTCTTGGCATTCTGTCTTCATCCATTCTCTGAACATGACCATACCACCTCAAAGTACTTCTCTTTATCCACTCAACCACACCACAATCAATGCCCAAAGCCTGCTCTTCCATTCCAAAGGACTCGTACACTTCCCTATTACTTGGCCCATCTAGCCTATTCATGCCAGCTGCCATTCTGAAAAAGCTCATCTCCACAGCTCTTAGTTTGAAGAGGTCCTCGTCACTTGCCGTCCATGTCTCGCTTCCATACGAGAGTGTTGGGAGCAGCACACTGTTTCTCAGTGACTTTTTGACTTCCTGGCTAACCATTCTTCCTTTGAGAATACTATCAAGTTCTCCAATCACTTTTCTCCCTTGCATTTTTCTCTCTTTTATCTCACTCTCCATTTTACCATATTTGCATAGTACAGCTCCCAAATACTTGAAACTTTCAACCTCTTCTAGTACAGTACTTCATTTTTCAATTTTATTTAAAACTTTTCTTCTGTTCTTTCTTGATTCTATATTTTTCCTTAAAATCTATAGTTTCATGCATTCTTCTCTCAAACACCATTACCTTACATTTCCCTACATTGACCTTTAACTTACTCTTTTCACATACCCTGTCAAAGTCAGTGACCACTCTCTGAAGTTCTTCAGCATTTTCCGCCAACAGGACTGCATCGTCCGCATATAGGCATGTTAAAATCTTCCATGTTCTTCCCTCTGATTCCAGTCTAGCTCCCACACCCATTGATACAGCCCTACATTCCCTAATCACTCCATCCATGTATATATTGAACAACCAAGCTGACATGACACATCCCTGTCTTACACCTACATTGACCTCAAAACTTTCACTTAACTTATCCCCTACCTTCACATTTGCCATTGCATTCCTATAAAAAAGATTTTACTGCCATTAGCAACTTTCCTCCCACACCATATACTGTTAACACATCCCACAGGCCCTCCCAGTCTACTTTGTCGTAGGCTTTTTCCAAATCCATGAATGCTGCATAGAGTTGTTTTTGGCCAGATACTTCTCTACCAACAATCGCATTGAGGCTATCTGGTCAACGCAGCCCCTGCCCTTTCTGAAACCTCCCTGTTCCTCGCCTATTTTGTCATCCGTTATCTTCTGTAGCCTCTGTGTTACTACTCTTGCGTGTACCTTTCCAGGTATGCTAAGCAAGCTAATTCCCCTATAATTCTTACACTCTTCTTTACTACCCTTCCCTTTGTACAAGGGTCCTATCACTGCTTTCCTCCAGTCCTCTGGTACACTTTCCTTTTCCCATGCTAATTTACATAACCTATGCATTATGTCAACAGCTTCTTCTCCTCCATATCTCAGCATTTCACCTGGGATGTTATCTACTCCAGCAGCTTTGCCCATTTTAACCCTTATTTAGCGGCGAGCTTAGTGTGGCTTTAAAAAAAGCTGACTATGTGGCGCGCTCGACATATCGAGTGAGAAGAGAGAGAGACAAGTGGTGGCAGGAGACTAGCGAGCGTATGACTGCTCCAGACCCGCGTGCGAACCTACTGACACAAATCTCAGCTCCCTCCTCCCTCTCTCTCACTCGCTGCATACTCAGTTATGTACTGAAAGGATTACCTGCTTCTTGCACTCGCGTTGCACGGTTATTGCAAGAACTATCCATCATACAAGATCGTTATGTCTTCGAAAGCTCTGTTTATGCCCTTTCAGGGATAGGTACTTGTTTTACGTTCTGGTTCTTATTTAGGCATGAAAATGATCACGTAAACAGCCCTATTTTGGCTAAAAACACCCCGCTGTGCGGTACACATAAATAAACCGCATAGGCCGCTCGTAAGGTGTTAAGTCTATTGATTGCTTCTTTTACTTCTTCTCTGCTTACCTGGCTTTCAACTACCCTGTTTATTCTACCTCTCTCCATTCCTATGGATGAGATCTTTGCCTTCCCCCTACTTTTTACAGCTAAGCTACTAAAATGATCTTTCCATACTTTCACCACACCATCACCCTCTACCACTTCCCCATTCATGTCCCTCATCCTACCACCTGAGACACTCTCAGTCTTCTTCCCTCTGGCTTCTTTCACAGCTCTGTAGTATGCTTTCCTGTCATTCAGAAACTGTTCACTAATCTTTCTCCCATATGCCTCATCTGTCTTCCTTTTAGCGTCTTGTATCGCCCTCTTCACTCTTTGTTTCAAATTTTTATATTCTTGAGCTTTCCTCGCATCTCTAGTTTCTCTAGATATTCTTTTGCAGCATACTCTTTCTGAACTCTTTCTTCTTTTTCACTATTTCTTCTATCTCTTTACTAAACCATGCGTTACCTTTCTTCTTCCACATTTTAAAGGTTTTCTTCCCACATACTTTCTCAGCTGCTTTAATCATGGAGTCTCTTGTACCTTTCCATACTTCGTCTACAGTATTTCACAGATGTTTTTCTGGAAGAGGCCTAGGCCTGTGGCTCCAGTTCAGTAGCCTGGTCACCAATTTTACCCTGGCTTCGCCTGTCTCAACTCTTATGTATTCCCTCAAAAACAAATACTTGAATGTATAAGTTCAGAATAGTGACTCCTATACAGATCACTTAGTAGGTACCGAGTACTGTATACTTTATGGGGTTATTTACCACAGCTGCACCAATTTGCCCCAAGTTTTATACTGTACAGTTCTGCTACATGAAAAGTGCCAGGTTTTCATCCAGTACCATTCAGTGCAGCAATATCATAAAGTTTCGGGTTTCAAGTTAATAGTAATGTGATCACCCCCTTTGACTAGGCTAATATAGAAAACCATTTATTTTCAATACTTATTCTGCATCAAATTGACACCTGCCCTGTCTACAGTACTATACGGTACCAAAAACAGAAAGTCTAGTAGGCAGGTTTACTTTTATAAATGACTAAATATATGATGCTTGGACAATTATAGGTACCGCATAAAGAATGAACAATATATTTCATAGCCTATAATTTATTGCAATTCTTACATACATAGGTACCCGTTATTATATAATATTGTATCATCTAATCACAACTCCTGTTGTATGCTTCCATATGGATAGGTCCTTAAGACCGCTTCATCAGATTTTATTCGCCCAATTAGCCTACTACCCAGGTAAGAAAATTCACGACATTACATTATACTTGCTTGTATTTTTGGCTTGGAATCCTCATTTGGTGACCATTATTATCTATCTACTGTATTTGAGGCATAGGCCTATTTCCTGAAATAAGTCTTGCAATTGACGAGGATGGGTGTGAATGAGATATGCCGTGTGTGGGCCAGTCAGCTCTGCAGACTCGTTATCTTATGTTCATTTATGGAAGTATTTCAAGTAGGCCTAGCCCAATCAGGGAGAACATGTTAGTCCCTATTTATTGCCTACTTTAGTAGGGTAGGCTGGTTAGGCCTATATTTTTTAATCCAATAGGCCTAGCCTATGTTAAAATAGTCAACGATGGCCTTTTTACCTAACCTAACAAAACATAATTATAGGCCTAGCCTAGGCCTAGTTAAAAAGGCTGTCCAAGGTCTCTTCAATTTTTACCACTTTTTCTTTCAATATCTGGGACTTGTTAACCTAGGTACCCTATTGTTGGCTATTTTAACATAGGCTAGGCCTATTGGATTAACAAATATAGGCCTAGCCTACCCTACTAAAGAAGGCTATAAATAGGGACTAACATTTTCTCCCTGATTGGGCTAGGCCTAGGCCTACTTTAAATACTTCCATAAATGAACATATATAACTAGTCTGCAGAGCTGACACGCCCACACACGGCAGATCCCATTCACACCCATCCTCGTCAATTGCAAGACTTATTTCAGGAAATATGCCTCAAATAGATAGATAATAATAGTCACCAAATGAGGATTCCAAGCCAAAAATACAAGCAATTATAATGGAATGTCGTGAATTTCCTTACCTGGGTAGTAATTGGGCGAATAAAATCTGATGAAGTGATCTACAATTTGTCAAGGCTGGCCGACATAGGCCTCAGGTGAAGGTGCCTGTACAACGGCTCCTGTCAAGTTCAACATCGTCATTGAAGATATATCGAAAGTCTTTGGAAATGTGCTAATTGTAACCCATATTAATATATATTAATAGTTTCGTACATTATGCAATTGATTTGCATTAGAGAATGTCTTCTGTAACCTTTAATTTACGAATTGAAACAATAATACACATAATAACATTCAATTAGCAAACGAAGGGATCCGACGACCATCTAAGAGAAGGGTCGAAGGTCCTCTTCAGATTCCAATAATATTGGACGTAAACGGTCGCGGCGACCGTTTACGAAAGCATTCGCTCAGCCAAACAAATCCCAAAGAATGTTTCTATACTACGAATTTTGAAAGGAAGGATACCTTCGAGGGAAGGGAACGTTTGGTACTGCGGGCCTAAGCTTCTGAAGACCCATCGCCCCATAAATCTATGTATTCAATCCTTAGGTTAAGTATTTTTATCCGCCATTGTGTTCACCTTTTTCCATTTACTTTCCCACAATTGCATACGTCTTCCCCTTGCCTCTTTCGTATCCACAGTTCACACTACGCCAATTTACTTCGTGTCTTACACCTCTTACCCCAACCAGAGATTGTATAAGATAACCTGGTTACCAGTATCTGTCATAAGTACCCCGAAAACAATAAATAATTACCCCTACGAACTGCCGCTGTGGTTGGTATTTTATATTTAATAGAAAACGCAGTTCCCAGGGCCAACTAATAGTATCCATAACCCTCTGACTGATCACATAACTCTATCTTTTCCAGACTCATATACCACCCCCTTGTTGCATTCCCCGGTAGCATTTGGCTAACGTATTCTACTGCCTTTTCAAACTTCCATATCAATTGTAGCCTAATGCCACCCCCACGCCCAGGGACCTTAGGGGCAAAATTTCCCTGTAGCCCTTGAACTCTCCCCGCCCCCTCTCATTAAGACACCCGCGCTTCTCGACTCTTGTCCGACCTAGCCTCTCTCTCATACCTCTTGAAGATCCTTGAATTGTCCGTTGCTAACGCTCTCCAACCTTTTATATATATACTCCTATCCAGCCTACCTTCACTTAGTAGGCCAGAACAACATTAGAACTTTACTAGCCCCTTGCATGCCATCTATTCTCTTACAACACATTCACAACCCTGCACCCAATGGTCGTCGGTGCGAGGCTAGCCGCCCCGCCAGTAACTAACTTCTATTGCCATACTTCCAGATAAATGTGGCAGAGTTAGCAACCCAGTCTCCACCACATCCAGCAAACCCTACAATTAACAACCAGCCGAGTAAAACCAGCTAGCTAAGGCACCTTCGGTTTTGGTATTAAGGACACCCACATCTGTCTCATACACAGAGGGTTATTACAAACACTGGTGATATGGCCTAGCCACAGCCGCCGGACGACTATCACAGAGAGAGGGCGCCCAGCTCCCCCTTTTTGCCCACCCGAGGAGGGGGACCCCCACCCCCGCGGAGGTATACCTGGCCCCTGTTTTGACTTTCGAGTCATTGCCAGGTAGCACAGGAATTCTTCCTATCAATGAACTAACCATGCATGACTAACACCTTTACTAACCTCTATTAACCTCTGAAGTGCGCATGGGGGTAATTGGAAACGTCCCCCTGTGCTGACGTATTTGAGGTGTTTCCGTCACTAAAATATTCATTGTGCCATTAATAGCATTAATACTTATCCATATGCGCCTATTATGGGTTGATTATAAAGGTATTAACCTGAAACAACAATAAAACGAGTGAAAACAGCGTTTGGATGGTCAAAATCGGAGATATAGCCCGCGAGTTGTATAATGTATGGGTGAGGCAATCTGCTTTCCCGCCAATTTCCCCCAAGGCCACTGAGACACAGTCGATCGATACTCTCTCTCTCTCTCTTGCACTCGCTTGCTATCAGTGATGACCACACCCTCCAATCGGATTTCTAATGTTAGCACGAAAATATACCTCAGAATAAGGGAATAACAGGGAAAATAGGTGATAACTGAAGGAGAGGAGGAAAGTGGGGAAGGAGGGGAGGTAGAGGACTGAGATTTTGCATGGCCCAGGGGCCAAAAAAAAAAAAAAAAAAAAAAATTTCGATGTCAAAAGTTGATTTTTTTTTTCTCTGACTCTTAACCCGTTGAGACCCAGCGCCGCACGTGTTGCGTCGGCAGTCTTTGATCACCAACTCCCAGCGACGCATCACGTGCGTCCGACATATAAAAAACACTTACGTGGCTCGTAAGGTAGGAAATGGCGGGAGAATAGGAGGGGGCGGTACCGTAGTGTGTGGGGGAGCCGGGCCAGTAGGTGTGAGCGGGCCGAGACAGCCGCGCGGCTGGTGGTGGTGGGCTTAGTGGGGATAGTTTACACCCCTAGTTTACCGCCACTTTGAACCTTCATTACTCCGGTCGTATGGGAGCTAGAGGCTTGAGATTTATGTGAGATACTCCTTAGGATGTATGCCGTACAATGCCATACCCAGTTTTTACCCTAGTGCCCCCGGGCGGGTGGTCATGCGGGGGAGACGAACTATTGAAACCCCCCCCCCCCCGCCCCCCAAATGACCGAAATGAGTTTTTTTTTCTTTGTGTGTTCATTTCTCACCATTCTCTTCCATTTTGGCTCAACAAATTTTTTTGAAGCTCCCCCCCCCCCCCCCCCACCCGGCCCCCCCAAAAAAAAATGTCAGAGGTGATTTTTTTTTGTTTTTTTTTTCATTTCTCATCCCTGTCTTCCATTTTAGCAAACAAAAAAAATAAGTGAAAATGGCTTGGGACTGGGGTGAACAAAATATTATAACTAGCCGGGGCTCAACGGGTTAAGAGTCTCCCCGCAGTGCGCCGGGGGAACTCTTAAGAGTCTCCCCGTAGCTCCCGGGTTAACTCACAATAAACCATTTACCTTTCTTGCATGCTCTGATCACTAAATTAGCACCTCAGCTATACCATAGAATGAAGATTGAACAATCTAGAGAGACGCTCCTATCACAGCTGTCCCCATCCTCCTCGCAAAGTAGATCCAGTCTCTCTCCCCTAAATACGTCCAGTATAGCCAAAATAGTACCTCTTACTAAGGCTCAGTTATATGAAAATATAAAGGCTTCCTATAGCCCTGTGCCACAACAGTAAATACCATCTTACCTAGTCCCCATATCTATTGAGAGCTCAATTAAGTCCATAAGACTCGAGATCCCTACTGTCTACAGGGTCCAGAACCGACCCTATAAATCTAACTCCCGCCCCCAGTCAAATCAGTTGAAAGCTAGACACCAACCAGGGGTCACTACCCTGCAGTTAACTTCTAGCTCTGCCCTTGTGTTGTTCCGGAGTGAGATCCCAGAGCCGGCAGACTCCGTGGCAGATTTGGATAGAAGGACCTGCCCACGTATTGAAGAACTTCACACATATGGCCCCCCTGGACGGCCGCGGAACCAGTCGTTAGCCCCCAACATCATGGACGCAAGATAACCAGGACCAGACCCATCAGATACTACCCAAGATTCCCTTTAGCAGTACTACATATTACTGTGCTGTTTAGAGATTCACTAATTAATATTTCTACGAAGTGGCTAAGACCTTGCCCAGTGTAATTCATACTTAACCATTCCATTTGGGACGTACTAAGCGATCAGTGCTCTTTAATTAACAGGCGACCTTGACTCTCGTAATTACCTTATTCAGATATTAAAACTCTAGTGATATCTAACGTTCGCCCACTGATTTGCGTTTTATGTATTTCTGAAACAAGGATATAAAACTTAGATCAGTACCCCCTGAGGTTACTAGAATTCCCGTGCTCTAAAATACGCGTGTCTAATCTAGTCTGTGAACTACTACTTGTGCACCAGAGCTACCAGTAATAAATCTAACAGTGAATATGAATCTTTAAGTAACATTGATGGTCTTCGGTATATAAACCTGTGGAATCGAAGCCAGTGATCAGAAGATTAATACCTGAACGTTGGAAGTGGGAGACTAGGCTCCATCCAGATCCACTTATGCTAGTGTTGTTCAATTCTATTGTATTGTCTTACACAAGTATTCTGCAGTGTTATGTCAATAAAGGTGATCATGTAACTTGCTACCATGTGTTTCTTTGTGTTCTCTATTCCTCATATCTTGTATTGTGCATGCAGCCTTATATACCCAGTCAATTTAGAACTCACATTACCCAAGTTAAACCTGCAGAAAAACAGGGCATAACATTGGCGGCAGCGGTGGTTCTTGATTCGGATAAAAGGTTGCATTACACTGCAAGTTTGGAACAGTAGAAGCATGGCAACATCGCGAAATCTTCAACCACTCGCACACATTCCCAAGTATGATGTAAACACGTATGATATCACCAGTTACTTAGACATAATAAAGCCAGTGTACGATGTGGTACTTCATAATGACCGCGAAAAAATCGCCTGGGCAATTTTGCATATGTTACAGTTGGGAGAAGCCGTTTCCCAACTTGTTGATAAGCCTACCTTTAAAGAATTTATTTACCAAATGGTGACACAGAATACGCCAGAGAGTACTTGGAACCAGTTTCGATCCTTCGTGATCCGGACCTTAGATCCACTTTTGGGTTCCCCCGTCGCCCCCAAAATAATAAAAGTCGACGAGATCAAGTATGAAGGGGATATAAATGTGACCCTCATACAACTCTACAGATACGTGAGGACCACGTATAGCTATGAAGATTACGACCAACAAAATGAACTCTTATTCACCGCTTTGTTAAACATCCTCCCACCCCACATCACCGCCCATCTCGACCCGTATAGCTTATTCGAAGAACATATGCTCTCCATCAGAGAAGAATGCCTACGCAGTTCGATGAATCCCCTATCCAACCCTTCAGCCCCTATCCAAGACTTCGTGCACCCTTCCAAAATGACTTCCGGTGAAAGTCCAACCCCAGTGCACTCTTCCTTGCCTCTATCCTCTCTGACCATCCCTAACTCTTCCCCCACCAACCCTCCGCAGCCCCCCCAACAAGCCCCGTATTCTAGCTATGCCTACCTATGTAGGCCTACCACAACATATTTTCCCCATGACCCCAGAAATGTTCAGCTATCCCCCCACCAACAAAATTTCCCTTGTGACAGTTTTCCGTCGGTAGCTTGTGACAGTTTTCAGTCAGTAGCCCCCTTCCACCCCCACACAATTCACACCCCTAGAAAACTTCGAAACCCCACACTTGACTCGCCCTCTCATGTCAAACAAACTCACCAGTCCCACATAACCTTTAACCAGACCGAGACTGACACCAAGAAAATTCCCCAAATTCGTCCTGTTAACAACCCCAAATCAATACATCAGTCCTCTACCAATAACCCCTGTTCTACACCTAACTCTCCCCCCACCAACCCGCCGCAGTCCCCCCAACAAATCCCGTTTCCTAACTCGCTCACCTCTCACCACCCTGACCCTCCCACACGCACCGTTAATCCTCCCCTCACGCGTGACGACCTAGGGACCCAACTATGTCCCCCCCCTTCCCCCAGAAATGCTCGGCTATTTCCCCACCAACAAAATTTCCCTTGTGACAGTTTTCCGTCAGTAGCTCCCTTCCACCCCCCCACAATTCACACCCCTAATAAACTTCAAAACCCCACACTTGACTCACCCCCTCATGACAGACAAACCCACCAATCCCATATAACCTCTAAACAAACCGTCACTGCCACCGACACACCCCACCACTCTGATCCTCCCACACGCGCCGTTAATCCTCCCCTCACGCGTGACGACCTAGGGACCCAACCATGTTCCCCACCTTCCCCCAGAAATACTCAGCTATTCCCCCACCAACAAAATCTCCCTTGTGACAGTTTTCCGTCAGTAGCTCCCTTCCACCCCCCCACAATTCACACCCCTAATAAACTTCAAAACCCCACACTTGACTCACCCCCTCATGACAGACAAACCCACCAACCCCAGCTAACCTCTAAGCAAACCGTCACTGCCACCGACACACCCCACCACTCTGATCCTCCCACACGCGCCGTTAATCCCCCCTCACGCGTGACCCCCACCAAAGTTATTTCCCCCCCCTCATGTGTACCGAACACCTGCTCACCAGTCTGTCCCCCACCATCATGAGCCCAGCTAAACTTTCAACCTCCCCCTCTTCACCGTTACCCCACCCGCCCCAAATTCCACCCCCAAATATCCCGTTCGACAAAATACCACTCCCATCCCAATCCAACCACAAAACTTTTTCCACCTTGGCTAAACCCCAAAATACTCTCTCTCGCCCCAAACAACATAATCAACCTCTCAACTTCAACCACTCCTCGAAATCCCATCTATGTCTCTCCCGAAAATAAAATCAGTCCAAATTCAACCCCTCTCAAACCACAACCCTGCCTGCCCAGACCCCCCCCACATCTCCCTATCAAATCCCCACACCCCAAACCTCCAAACCACCCGATCATAGTAAACTCTCAACCTTCAGCCTTACTCACCATTCCCCAAACCCCACTCACGACCACAACTCTCTACACAATTCAACCCCTCCCCAGCACCAACCTCTTCCGCAACAACAACCCCATCTCGACCTGCCCATTTCATCTTTAAAACCCCCCTATCACTACCCCCGACCGAAACCACTTAGACCCCCCCTCCAAAACTGGCCCCGGGCCAGCTCGCCCCCAGACCCACATTCCTAACGACAAGAACTAACGGTATATCCACCCCGCCCTTCCAAAGTGAAAGTGAACCACCACCCCCTATTACCAGACCGTCACCCAGACTAACGGCGACCCTAAATACCCCCCCCCCCCCTGATGATGATGAGGATATTATTGTACTAAATTGTTTTGAATGTTTTCAATTCCTAAGCGATTGGGCATGATTCTATAAATTTACATGTTTTCCATATACTGTATATATTATTTTTTTCCCTTAGTCATACTACTTTTCTTGTTAACCTACACTTTTCCGACTATGCTTCTTTTTACTTCACCCTTGAGGCTCGAGGACGAGCCTATAATGAAGGAGAGGGAAGTAAAATGCCCCAGAACGAGAAGCCCACCACAGAAGCCATGAACGAACACCACACAGAAACACCAAAGGAAAGGTCCACAGAACGAAAGGACCAGCTGACCGAGCCAGCCATTTCAGACAGGCCCAAGCCCGCAGGGCTAAGCAGCTCCTGGCTGCACCCATTTACCTTTTCTAAACTGACCATTTTCCACACCTCACGTACACTAACCCCCTCGTGTCCTACACTCCTAACTACAAAGATGATGAACAGGAATATACATTCATATTAAAAACACCCATGCCCTGTCCCGACGTTGAGCCAATGCCAACACATCAGACAGCCATAATTATATCTATGTATGTTCTTACATCCGAGAAGTAGATGTTATATATCTTAGAAGTCAAAACACCCACGCTTGGCCCTAGACCTAGTATATCATTTCCCATGACGAGTACAGATATATGTAACCCGTGCTCAGTCGCCCCTTGCATTGTTCCTCTAGTAACTAAGTATTAATATTAACATTCCCTAACATCTTGTCTTGCCAGACTAAGCTTCTGAAGACCCATCGCCCCATAAATCTATGTATTCAATCCTTAGGTTAAGTATTTTTATCCGCCATTGTGTTCACCTTTTTCCATTTACTTTCCCACAATTGTCATACGTCTTCCCCTTGCCTCTTTCGTATCCACAGTCCACACTACGCCAATTTACTTCGTGTCTTACACCTCTTACCCCAACCAGAGATTGTATAAGATAACCTGGTTACCAGTATCTGTCATAAGTACCCCGAAACAATAAATAAGTACCCCTACGAACTGCCGCTGTGGTTGGTATTTTATATTTAATAGAAAACGCAGTTCCCAGGGCCAACTAATAGTATCCATAACCCTCTGACTGATCACATAACTCTATCTTTTCCAGACTCATATACCACCCCATAGTTGCATTCCCCGGTAGCATTTGGCTAACGTATTCTACTGCCTTTTCAAACTTCCATATCAATTGTAGCCTAATGCCACCCCCACGCCCAGGGACCTTAGGGGCAAAATTTCCCTGTAGCCCTTGAACTCTCCCCCCCACCCCCCCCCCTCTCATCAAGACACCTGCGCTTCTCGACTCTTGTCCGACCTAGCCTCTCTCTCATATCTCTTGAAGATCCTTGAATTGTCCGTTGCTAACGCTCTCCAACCTTTTTTATATATACTCCTATCCAGCCTACCTTCACTTAGTAGGCCAGAACAACATTAGAACTTTACTAGCCCCTTGCATGCCATCTGTTCTCTTACAACACATTCACAACCCTGCACCCAATGGTCGTCGGTGCGAGGCTAGCCGCCCCGCCAGTAACTAACTTCTATTGCCATACTTCCAGATAAATGTGGCAGAGTTAGCAACCCAGTCTCCACCACATCCAGCAAACCCTACAATTAACAACCAGCCGAGTAAAACCAGCTAGCTAAGGCACCTTCGGTTTTGGTATTAAGGACACCCACATCTGTCTCATACACAGAGGGTTATTACAAACACTGGTGATATGGCAAGCCCCTAGCCACAGCCGCCGGACGACTATCACAGAGAGAGGGCGCCCAGCTCCCCCTTTTTGCCCACCCGAGGAGGGAGACCCCCACCCCCGCGGAGGTATACCTGGCCCCTGTTTTGACTTTCGAGTCATTGCCAGGTAGCACAGGAATTCTTCCTATCAATGAACTAACCATGCATGACTAACACCTTTACTATCCTCTATTAACTCACAATAAACCATTTACCTTTCTTGCATGCTCTGATCACTAAATTAGCACCTCAGCTATACCATAGAATGAAGATTGAACAATCTAGAGAGACGCTCCTATCACAGCTGTCCCCATCCTCCTCGCAAAGTAGATCCAGTCTCTCTCCCCTAAATACGTCCAGTATAGCCAAAATAGTACCTCTTACTAAGGCTCAGTTATATGAAAATATAAAGGCTTCCTATAGCCCTGTGCCACAACAGTAAATACCATCTTACCTAGTCCCCATATCTATTGAGAGCTCAATTAAGTCCATAAGACTCGAGATCCCTACTGTCTACAGGGTCCAGAACTGACCCTATAAATCTAACTCCCGCCCCCAGTCAAATCAGTTGAAAGCTAGACACCAACCAGGGGTCACTACCCTGCAGTTAACTTCTAGCTCTGCCCTTGTGTTGTTCCGGAGTGAGATCCCAGAGCCGGCAGACTCCGTGGCAGATTTGGATAGAAGGACCTGCCCACGTATTGAAGAACTTCACACATATGGCCCCCCTGGACGGCCGCGGAACCAGTCGTTAGCTCCCAACATCATAGACGCAAGATAACCAGGACCAGACCCATCAGATACTACCCAAGATTCCCTTTAGCAGTACTACATATTACTGTGCTGTTTAGAGATTCACTAATTAATATTTCTACGAAGTGGCTAAGACCTTGCCCAGTGTAATTCATACTTAACCATTCCATTTGGGACGTACTAAGCGATCAGTGCTCTTTAATTAACAGGCGACCTTGACTCTCGTAATTACCATATTCAGATATTAAAACTCTAGTGATATCTAACGTTCGCCCACTGATTTGCGTTCTATGTATTTCTGAAACAAGGATATAAAACTTAGATCAGTACCCCCTGAGGTTACTAGAATTCCCGTGCTCTAAAATACGCGTGTCTAATCTAGTCTGTGAACTACTACTTGTGCACCAGAGCTACCAGTAATAAATCTAACAGTGAATATGAATCTATAAGTAACATTGATGGTCTTCGGTATATAAACCTGTGGAATCGAAGCCAGTGATCAGAAGATTAATACCTGAACGTTGGAAGTGGGAGACTAGGCTCCATCCAGATCCACTTATGCTAGTGTTGTTCAATTCTATTGTATTGTCTTACACAAGTATTCTGCAGTGGTATATCAATAAACGTGATCATGTAACTTGCTACCATGTGTTTCTTTGTGTTCTCTATTCCTCATATCTTGTATTGTGCATGCAGCCTTATATACCCAGTCAATTTAGAACTCACATTACCCAAGTTAAACCTGTAGAAAAACAGGGCATAACATTGGCGGCAGCGGTGGTTCTTGATTCGGATAAAAGGTTGCATTACACTGCAAGTTTGGAACAGTAGAAGCATGGCAACATCGCGAAATCTTCAGCCACTCGCACACATTCCCAAGTATGATGTAAACACGTATGATATCACCAGTTTACTTAGACATAATAAAGCCAGTGTACGATGTGGTACTTCATAATGACCGCGAAAAAAAATCGCCTGGGCAATTTTGCATATGTTACAGTTGGGAGAAGCCGTTTCCCAACTTGTTGATAAGCCTACCTTTAAAGAATTTATTCACCAAATGGTGACACAGAATACGCCAGAGAGTACTTGGAACCAGTTTCGATCCTTCGTGATCCGGACCTTAGATCCACTTTTGGGTTCCCCCGTCGCCCCCAAAATAATAAAAGTCGACGAGATCAAGTATGAAGGGGATATAAATGTGACCCTCATACAACTCTACAGATACGTGAGGACCACGTATAGTTATGAAGATTACGACCAACAAAATGAACTCTTATTCACCGCTTTGTTAAACATCCTCCCACCCCACATCACCGCCCATCTCGACCCGTATGGCTTATTCGAAGAACATATGCTCTCCATCAGAGAAGAATGCCTACGCAGTTCGATGAATCCCCTATCCAACCCTTCAGCCCCTATCCAAGACTCCGTGCACCCTTCCAAAATGACTTCCGGTGAAAGTCCAACCCCAGTGCACTCTTCCTTGCCTCTATCCTCTCTGACCATCCCTAACTCTTCCCCCACCAACCCTCCGCAGCCCCCCCAACAAGCCCCGTATTCTAGCTATGCCTACCTATGTAGGCCTACCACAACATATTTTCCCCATGACCCCAGAAATGTTCAGCTATCCCCCCACCAACAAAATTTCCCTTGTGACAGTTTTCCGTCGGTAGCTTGTGACAGTTTTCAGTCAGTAGCCCCCTTCCACCCCCACACAATTCACACCCCTAGAAAACTTCGAAACCCCACACTTGACTCGCCCTCTCATGTCAAACAAACTCACCAGTCCCACATAACCTTTAACCAGACCGAGACTGACACCAAGAAAATTCCCCAAATTCGTCCTGTTAACAACCCCAAATCAATACATCAGTCCTCTACCAATAACCCCTGTTCTACACCTAACTCTCCCCCCACCAACCCGCCGCAGTCCCCCCAACAAATCCCGTTTCCTAACTCGCTCACCTCTCACCACCCTGACCCTCCCACACGCACCGTTAATCCTCCCCTCACGCGTGACGACCTAGGGACCCAACTATGTCCCCCCCCTTCCCCCAGAAATGCTCGGCTATTTCCCCACCAACAAAATTTCCCTTGTGACAGTTTTCCGTCAGTAGCTCCCTTCCACCCCCCCACAATTCACACCCCTAATAAACTTCAAAACCCCACACTTGACTCACCCCCTCATGACAGACAAACCCACCAATCCCATATAACCTCTAAACAAACCGTCACTGCCACCGACACACCCAACCACTCTGATCCTCCCACACGCGCCGTTAATCCTCCCCTCACGCGTGACGACCTAGGGACCCAACCATGTTCCCCCCCTTCCCCCAGAAATACTCAGCTATTCCCCCACCAACAAAATCTCCCTTGTGACAGTTTTCCGTCAGTAGCTCCCTTCCACCCCCCCACAATTCACACCCCTAATAAACTTCAAAACCCCACACTTGACTCACCCCCTCATGACAGACAAACCCACCAACCCCAGCTAACCTCTAAGCAAACCGTCACTGCCACCGACACACCCCACCACTCTGATCCTCCCACACGCGCCGTTAATCCCCCCCTCACGCGTGACCCCCACCAAAGTTATTTCCCCCCCCTCATGTGTACCGAACACCTGCTCACCAGTCTGTCCCCCACCATCATGAGCCCAGCTAAACTTTCAACCTCCCCCTCTTCACCGTTACCCCACCCGCCCCAAATTCCACCCCCAAATATCCCGTTCGACAAAATACCACTCCCATCCCAATCCAACCACAAAACTTTTTCCACCTTGGCTAAACCCCAAAATACTCTCTCTCTCGCCCCAAACAACATAATCAACCTCTCAACTTCAACCACTCCTCGAAATCCCATCTATGTCTCTCCCGAAAATAAAATCAGTCCAAATTCAACCCCTCTCAAACCACAAACCTGCCTGCCCAGACCCCCCCCCACCATCTCCCTATCAAATCCCCACACCCCAAACCTCCAAACCACCCGATCATAGTAAACTCTCAACCTTCAGCCTTACTCACCCTTCCCCAAACCCCACTCACGACCACAACTCTCTACACAATTCAACCCCTCCCCAGCACCAACCTCTTCCGCAACAACAACCCCGACTCGACCTGCCCATTTCATCTTTAAAACCCCCCTATCACTACCCCCGACCGAAACCACTTAGACCCCCCCTCCAAAACTGGCCCCGGGCCAGCTCGCCCCAGACCCACATTCCTAACGACAAGAACTAACGGTATATCCACCCCGCCCTTCCAAAGTGAAAGTGAACCACCACCCCCTATTACCAGACCGTCACCCAGACTAACGGCGACCTTAAATACGCCCCCCCCCCCCCCCTGATGATGATGAGGATATTATTGTACTAAATTGTTTTGAATGTTTTCAATTCCTAAGCGATTGGGCATGATTCTATAAATTTACATGTTTTCCATATACTGTATATATTATTTTTTTCCCTTAGTCATACTACTTTTCTTGTTAACCTACACTTTTCTGACTATGCTTCTTTTTACTTCACCCTTGAGGCTCGAGGACGAGCCTATAAGTAAATGCCCCAGAACGAGAAGCCCACCACAGAAGCCATGAACGAACACCAGAAACACCAAAGGAAAGGTCACAGAACGAAAGGACCAGCTGACCGAGCCAGCCATTTCAGACAGGCCCAAGCCCGCAGGGCTAAGCAGCTCCTGGCTGCACCAATTTACCTTTTCTAAACTGACCATTTTCCACACCTCACGTACACTAACCCCCTCGTGTCCTACACTCCTAACTACAAAGATGATGAACAGGAATATACATTCATATTAAAAACACCCATGCCCTGTCCCGACGTTGAGCCAATGCCAACACATCAAACAGCCATAATTATATCTATGTATGTTCTTACATCCGAGAAGTAGATGTTATATATCTTAGAAGTTAAAACACCCACGCTTGTCCCTAGACCTAGTATATCATTTCCCATGACGAGTATAGATATATGTAACCCGTGCTCAGTCGCCCCTTGCATTGTTCCTCTAGTAACTAAGTATTAACCCGGCAAGCGCGATAGGCCTCACGGAAGGCTTCCTATAGGGAACGCGATAGGCCTCACGGAAGCAGGACCATAAAAAAAGCCTTCCATAAAAAAAAAGGGCCTATCAAAACAAAGGAATTTGTCTCTAGGTGAGATAATTCCCCTCCAGTACTCATCCATGTAAATCTCACCCACCCCCCTCCCCTCCTTCCCCACCTTATTCCCCCCTCCCTCCCCTCCTCAATTATCACCTATTTTCCTCTTATATCATCATTTATCGGTTATTTTCTCTCCCGCCGATAATGTAGCACAAGTAGGTTGCATAAAGATTATGCAACAACAACCACACACCGTCCTCAGTTGACTCCCAGACAGCGAGAGGGGAGGGCTGCCTGTGTCTCTCTCTCGCCTGAGATTATGACCGGGTGGCCAATATCTTCGTTTTTCACCACCCAAATGCTTTTCCCACTTATTTTAGCACTCTTGAAGGTTCATATATACATCATATATGTAAAATAAAAGCATACCGAAAACAAATAATGATTTATATTGTAAATATAACAAATTCTGTCAGAATCCAGGGCTAGAAATGCACAAATAACTACCCTAGCACCTAGGTCTATATCGCGCTTGTCAGGTTAATATTAACATTCCCTAACATCTTGTCTTGCCAGACTAAGCTTCTGAAGACCCATCGCCCCATAAATCTATGTATTCAATCCTTAGGTTAAGTATTTTTATCCGCCATTGTGTTCACCTTTTTCCATTTACTTTCCCACAATTGTCATACGTCTTCCCCTTGCCTCTTTCGTATCCACAGTTCACACTACGCCAATTTACTTCGTGTCTTACACCTCTTACCCCAACCAGAGATTGTATAAGATAACCTGGTTACCAGTATCTGTCATAAGTACCCCGAAAACAATAAATAAGTACCCCTACGAACTGCCGCTGTGGTTGGTATTTTATATTTAATAGAAAATGCAGTTCCCAGGGCCAACTAATAGTATCCATAACCCTCTGACTGACCACATAACTCTATCTTTTCCAGACTCATATACCACCCCCTAGTTGCATTCCCCGGTAGCATTTGGCTAACGTATTCTACTGCCTTTTCAAACTTCCATATCAATTGTAGCCTAATGCCACCCCCACGCCCAGGGACCTTAGGGGCAAAATTTCCGTGTAGCCCTTGAACTCTCCTCCCCCCCCCCCCCCCTCTCATTAACACACCTGCGCTTCTCGACTCTTGTCCGACCTAGCCTCTTTCTCATACCTCTTGAAGATCCTTGAATTGTCCGTTGCTAACGCTCTCCAACCTTTTTTATATATACTCCTATCCAGCCTACCTTCACTTAGTAGGCCAGAACAACATTAGAACTTTACTAGCCCCTTGCATGCCATCTATTCTCTTACAACACATTCACAACCCTGCACCCAATGGTCGTCGGTGCGAGGCTAGCCGCCCCGCCAGTAACTAACTTCTATTGCCATACTTCCAGATAAATGTGGCAGAGTTAGCAACCCCGTCTCCACCACATCCAGCAAACCCTACAATTAACAACCAGCCGAGTAAAACCAGCTAGCTAAGGCACCTTCGGTTTTGGTATTAAGGACACCCACATCTGTCTCATACACAGAGGGTTATTACAAACACTGGTGATATGGCAAGCCCCTAGCCACAGCCGCCGGACGACTATCACAGAGAGAGGGCGCCCAGCTCCCCCTTTTTGCCCACCCGAGGAGGGAGACCCCCACCCCCGCGGAGGTATACCTGGCCCCTGTTTTGACTTTCGAGTCATTGCCAGGTAGCACAGGAATTCTTCCTATCAATGAACTAACCATGCATGACTAACACCTTTACTAACCTCTATTAACTCACAATAAACCATTTACCTTTCTTGCATGCTCTGATCACTAAATTAGCACCTCAGCTATACCATAGAATGAAGATTGAACAATCTAGAGAGACGCTCCTATCACAGCTGTCCCCATCCTCCTCGCAAAGTAGATCCAGTCTCTCTCCCCTAAATACGTCCAGTATAGCCAAAATAGTACCTCTTACTAAGGCTCAGTTATATGAAAATATAAAGGCTTCCTATAGCCCTGTGCCACAACAGTAAATACCATCTTACCTAGTCCCCATATCTATTGAGAGCTCAATTAAGTCCATAAGACTCGAGATCCCTACTGTCTACAGGGTCCAGAACCGACCCTATAAATCTAACTCCCGCCCCCAGTCAAATCAGTTGAAAGCTAAACACCAACCAGGGGTCACTACCCTGCAGTTAACTTCTAGCTCTGCCCTTGTGTTGTTCCGGAGTGAGATCCCAGAGCCGGCAGACTCCGTGGCAGATTTGGATAGAAGGACCTGCCCACGTATTGAAGAACTTCACACATATGGCCCCCCTGGACGGCCGCGGAACCAGTCGTTAGCCCCCAACATCATGGACGCAAGATAACCAGGACCAGACCCATCAGATACTACCCAAGATTCCCTTTAGCAGTACTACATATTACTGTGCTGTTTAGAGATTCACTAATTAATATTTCTACGAAGTGGCTAAGACCTTGCCCAGTGTAATTCATACTTAACCATTCCATTTGGGACGTACTAAGCGATCAGTGCTCTTTAATTAACAGGCGACCTTGACTCTCGTAATTACCTTATTCAGATATTAAAACTCTAGTGATATCTAACGTTCGCCCACTGATTTGCGTTCTATGTATTTCTGAAACAAGGATATAAAACTTAGATCAGTACCCCCTGAGGTTACTAGAATTCCCGTGCTCTAAAATACGCGTGTCTAATCTAGTCTGTGAACTACTACTTGTGCACCAGAGCTACCAGTAATAAATCTAACAGTGAATATGAATCTATAAGTAACATTGATGGTCTTCGGTATATAAACCTGTGGAATCGAAGCCAGTGATCAGAAGATTAATACCTGAACGTTGGAAGTGGGAGACTAGGCTCCATCCAGATCCACTTATGCTAGTGTTGTTCAATTCTATTGTATTGTCTTACACAAGTATTCTGCAGTGGTATATCAATAAACGTGATCATGTAACTTGCTACCATGTGTTTCTTTGTGTTCTCTATTCCTCATATCTTGTATTGTGCATGCAGCCTTATATACCCAGTCAATTTAGAACTCACATTACCCAAGTTAAACCTGTAGAAAAACAGGGCATAACATTGGCGGCAGCGGTGGTTCTTGATTCGGATAAAAGGTTGCATTACACTGCAAGTTTGGAACAGTAGAAGCATGGCAACATCGCGAAATCTTCAGCCACTCGCACACATTCCCAAGTATGATGTAAACACGTATGATATCACCAGTTACTTAGACATAATAAAGCCAGTGTACGATGTGGTACTTCATAATGACCGCGAAAAAATCGCCTGGGCAATTTTGCATATGTTACAGTTGGGAGAAGCCGTTTCCCAACTTGTTGATAAGCCTACCTTTAAAGAATTTATTCACCAAATGGTGACACAGAATACGCCAGAGAGTACTTGGAACCAGTTTCGATCCTTCGTGATCCGGACCTTAGATTCACTTTTGGGTTCCCCCGTCGCCCCCAAAATAATAAAAGTCGACGAGATCAAGTATGAAGGGGATATAAATGTGACCCTCATACAACTCTACAGATACGTGAGGACCACGTATAGCTATGAAGATTACGACCAACAAAATGAACTCTTATTCACCGCTTTGTTAAACATCCTCCCACCCCACATCACCGCCCATCTCGACCCGTATGGCTTATTCGAAGAACATATGCTCTCCATCAGAGAAGAATGCCTACGCAGTTCGATGAATCCCCTATCCAACCCTTCAGCCCCTATCCAAGACTTCGTGCACCCTTCCAAAATGACTTCCGGTGAAAGTCCAACCCCAGTGCACTCTTCCTTGCCTCTATCCTCTCTGACCATCCCTAACTCTTCCCCCACCAACCCTCCGCAGCCCCCCCAACAAGCCCCGTATTCTAGCTATGCCTACCTATGTAGGCCTACCACAACATATTTTCCCCATGACCCCAGAAATGTTCAGCTATCCCCCCACCAACAAAATTTCCCTTGTGACAGTTTTCCGTCGGTAGCTTGTGACAGTTTTCAGTCAGTAGCCCCCTTCCACCCCCACACAATTCACACCCCTAGAAAACTTCGAAACCCCACACTTGACTCGCCCTCTCATGTCAAACAAACTCACCAGTCCCACATAACCTTTAACCAGACCGAGACTGACACCAAGAAAATTCCCCAAATTCGTCCTGTTAACCCCTTCAGACTCATATGACGCAGAGGTTGCCAGATTAGCAATAAGAAATAGAGTTCTCTCACTCTTATAATTACCTCTCCAAAATTAGTTTTCTGCCCACAGCTAACTCAAAGACAACTGCAGAGGTTGAAGTAACTATACTAAAGGTTTGTAAATACCCCTGATGGTAATAAAGGCTTTAAAGTATCCCTAATAGGCTCAAAATTGCGTCATATGTCGGAGAGGGTTAACAACCCCAAATCAATACATCAGTCCTCTACCAATAACCCCTGTTCTACACCTAACTCTCCCCCCACCAACCCGCCGCAGTCCCCCCAACAAATCCCGTTTCCTAACTCGCCCACCTCTCACCACCCTGACCCTCCCACACGCACCGTTAATCCTCCCCTCACGCGTGACGACCTAGGGACCCAACTATGTCCCCCCCCTTCCCCCAGAAATGCTCGGCTATTTCCCCACCAACAAAATTTCCCTTGTGACAGTTTTCCGTCAGTAGCTCCCTTCCACCCCCCCACAATTCACACCCCTAATAAACTTCAAAACCCCACACTTGACTCACCCCCTCATGACAGACAAACCCACCAATCCCATATAACCTCTAAACAAACCGTCACTGCCACCAACACACCCCAACCACTCTGATCCTCCCACACGCGCCGTTAATCCTCCCCTCACGCGTGACGACCTAGGGACCCAACCATGTTCCCCCCCTTCCCCCAGAAATACTCAGCTATTCCCCCACCAACAAAATCTCCCTTGTGACAGTTTTCCGTCAGTAGCTCCCTTCCACCCCCCACAATTCACACCCCTAATAAACTTCAAAACCCCACACTTGACTCACCCCCTCATGACAGACAAACCCACCAACCCCAGCTAACCTCTAAGCAAACCGTCACTGCCACCGACACACCCCACCACTCTGATCCTCCCACACGCGCTGTTAATCCCCCCCTCACGCGTGACCCCCACCAAAGTGATTTCCCCCCCCTCATGTGTACCGAACACCTGCTCACCAGTCTGTCCCCCACCATCATGAGCCCAGCTAAACTTTCAACCTCCCCCTCTTCACCGTTACCCCACCCGCCCCAAATTCCACCCCCAAATATCCCGTTCGACAAAATACCACTCCCATCCCAATCCAACCACAAAACTTTTTCCACCTTAGCTAAACCCCAAAATACTCTCTCTCTCGCCCCAAACAACATAATCAACCTCTCAACTTCAACCACTCCTCGAAATCCCATCTATGTCTCTCCCGAAAATAAAATCAGTCCAAATTCAACCCCTCTCAAACCACAACCCTGCCTGCCCAGACCCCCCCCACCATCTCCCTATCAAATCCCCACACCCCAAACCTCCAAACCACCCGATCATAGTAAACTCTCAACCTTCAGCCTTACTCACCATTCCCCAAACCCCACTCACGACCACAACTCTCTACACAATTCAACCCCTCCCCAGCACCAACCTCTTCCGCAACAACAACCCCGACTCGACCTGCCCATTTCATCTTTAAAACCCCCCTATCACTACCCCCGACCGAAACCACTTAGAACCCCCCTCCAAAACTGGCCCCGGGCCAGCTCGCCCCCAGACCCACATTCCTAACGACAAGAACTAATGGTATATCCACCCCGCCCTTCCAAAGTGAAAGTGAACCACCACCCCCTATTACCAGACCGTCACCCAGACTAACGGCGACCCTAAATACCCTCCCCCCCCCCCTGATGATGATGAGGATATTATTGTACTAAATTGTTTTGAATGTTTTCAATTCCTAAGCGATTGGGCATGATTCTATAAATTTACATGTTTTCCATATACTGTATATATTATTTTTTCCCTTAGTCATACTACTTTTCTTGTTAACCTACACTTTTCTGACTATGCTTCTTTTTACTTCACCCTTGAGGCTCGAGGACGAGCCTATAATGAAGGAGAGGGAAGTAAAATGCCCCAGAACGAGAAGCCCACCACAGAAGCCATGAACGAACACCACACAGAAACACCAAAGGAAAGGTCCACAGAACGAAAGGACCAGCTGACCGAGCCAGCCATTTCAGACAGGCCCAAGCCCGCAGGGCTAAGCAGCTCCTGGCTGCACCCATTTACCTTTTCTAAACTGACCATTTTCCACACCTCACGTACACTAACCCCCTCGTGTCCTACACTCCTAACTACAAAGATGATGAACAGGAATATACATTCATATTAAAAACACCCATGCCCTGTCCCGACGTTGAGCCAATGCCAACACATCAGACAGCCATAATTATATCTATGTATGTTCTTACATCCGAGAAGTAGATGTTATATATCTTAGAAGTTAAAACACCCACGCTTGTCCCTAGACCTAGTATATCATTTCCCATGACGAGTATAGATATATGTAACCCGTGCTCAGTCGCCCCTTGCATTGTTCCTCTAGTAACTAAGTATTAATATTAACATTCCCTAACATCTTGTCTTGCCAGACTAAGCTTCTGAAGACCCATCGCCCCATAAATCTATGTATTCAATCCTTAGGTTAAGTATTTTTATCCGCCATTGTGTTCACCTTTTTCCATTTACTTTCCCACAATTGTCATACGTCTTCCCCTTGCCTCTTTCGTATCCACAGTCCACACTACGCCAATTTACTTCGTGTCTTACACCTCTTACCCCAACCAGAGATTGTATAAGATAACCTGGTTACCAGTATCTGTCATAAGTACCCCGAAAACAATAAATAAGTACCCCTACGAACTGCCGCTGTGGTTATTTTATATTTAATAGAAAACGCAGTTCCCAGGGCCAACTAATAGTATCCATAACCCTCTGACTGATCACATAACTCTATCTTTTCCAGACTCATATACCACCCCATAGTTGCATTCCCCGGTAGCATTTGGCTAACGTATTCTACTGCCTTTTCAAACTTCCATATCAATTGTAGCCTAATGCCACCCCCACGCCCAGGGACCTTAGGGGCAAAATTTCCCTGTAGCCCTTGAACTCTCCCCCCCCCCCCTCTCATTAAGACACCTGCGCTTCTCGACTCTTGTCCGACCTAGCCTCTCTCTCATACCTCTTGAAGATCCTTGAATTGTCCGTTGCTAACGCTCTCCAACCTTTTTTATATATACTCCTATCCAGCCTACCTTCACTTAGTAGGCCAGAACAACATTAGAACTTTACTAGCCCCTTGCATGCCATCTATTCTCTTACAACACATTCACAACCCTGCACCCAATGGTCGTCGGTGCGAGGCTAGCCGCCCCGCCAGTAACTAACTTCTATTGCCATACTTCCAGAAAAATGTGGCAGAGTTAGCAACCCCGTCTCCACCACATCCAGCAAACCCTACAATTAACAACCAGCCGAGTAAAACCAGCTAGCTAAGGCACCTTCGGTTTTGGCATTAACCTGACAAGCGCGAAATAGACCTAGGGGCTAGGGTAGTTATTTGTGCATTTCTAGCCTTGGATTCTGACAGAATTTGTTATATTTACAATATAGAGCATTATTTGTTTTCGGTATGCTTTTATTTTACATATATGATGTATATATGAACCTTCAAGAGTGCTAAAATAAGTGGGAAAAGCATTTGGGTGGTGAAAAACGAAGATATTGGCCACCCGGTCATAATCTCAGGCGAGAGAGAGCCACAGGCAACCCTCCTCTCTCGCTGTCTGTGAGGTAACTGAGACGAGCGGGGCGGTGTGGGCCGGTGTCTGGGTGTTACATAACGATCTTTTCTGCAACCCACTTGTGCTACATTATCGCGGGAGAGAAAAATAACCGATAAATGATGATAATAAGAGGAAAAATAGGTGATAATTGAGGAGGGGAGGGAGGGGGGAATAAGGAGGGGAGGGGGGTGGGTGAGATTTACATGGATGAGTACTGGAGGGGAATTATCTCACCTAGAGACAAATTCCTTTGTTTTGATAGGCCCTTTTTTTTTTGGAAGGCTTTTTTTATGGTCCTGCTTCCGTGAGGCCTATCGCGTTCCCTATAGGAAGCCTTCCGTGAGGCCTATCGCGCTTGCCAGGTTAAGGACACCCACATCTGTCTCATACACAGAGGGTTATTACAAACACTGGTGATATGGCAAGCCCCTAGCCACAGCCGCCGGACGACTATCACAGAGAGAGGGCGCCCAGCTCCCCCTTTTTGCCCACCCGAGGAGGGAGACCCCCACCCCCGCGGAGATATACCTGGCCCCTGTTTTGACTTTCGAGTCATTGCCAGGTAGCACAGGAATTCTTCCTATCAATGAACTAACCATGCATGACTAACACCTTTACTAACCTCTATTAACTCACAATAAACCATTTACCTTTCTTGCATGCTCTGATCACTAAATTAGCACCTCAGCTATACCATAGAATGAAGATTGAACAATCTAGAGAGACGCTCCTATCACAGCTGTCCCCATCCTCCTCGCAAAGTAGATCCAGTCTCTCTCCCCTAAATACGTCCAGTATAGCCAAAATAGTACCTCTTACTAAGGCTCAGTTATATGAAAATATAAAGGCTTCCTATAGCCCTGTGCCACAACAGTAAATACCATCTTACCTAGTCCCCATATCTATTGAGAGCTCAATTAAGTCCATAAGACTCGAGATCCCTACTGTCTACAGGGTCCAGAACCGAGCCTACAAATCTAACTCCCGCCCCCAGTCAAATCAGTTGAAAGCTAGACACCAACCAGGGGTCACTACCCTGCAGTTAACTTCTAGCTCTGCCCTTGTGTTGTTCCGGAGTGAGATCCCAGAGCCGGCAGACTCCGTGGCAGATTTGGATAGAAGGACCTGCCCATGTATTGAAGAACTTCACACATATGGCCCCCCTGGACGGCCGCGGAACCAGTCGTTAGCCCCCAACATCATAGACGCAAGATAACCAGGACCAGACCCATCAGATACTACCCAAGATTCCCTTTAGCAGTACTACATATTACTGTGCTGTTTAGAGATTCACTAATTAATATTTCTACGAAGTGGCTAAGACCTTGCCCAGTGTAATTCATACTTAACCATTCCATTTGGGACGTACTAAGCGATCAGTGCTCTTTAATTAACAGGCGACCTTGACTCTCGTAATTACCATATTCAGATATTAAAACTCTAGTGATATCTAACGTTCGCCCACTGATTTGCGTTCTATGTATTTCTGAAACAAGGATATAAAACTTAGATCAGTACCCCCTGAGGTTACTAGAATTCCCGTGCTCTAAAATACGCGTGTCTAATCTAGTCTGTGAACTACTACTTGTGCACCAGAGCTACCAGTAATAAATCTAACAGTGAATATGAATCTATAAGTAACATTGATGGTCTTCGGTATATAAACCTGTGGAATCGAAGCCAGTGATCAGAAGATTAATACCTGAACGTTGGAAGTGGGAGACTAGGCTCCATCCAGATCCACTTATGCTAGTGTTGTTCAATTCTATTGTATTGTCTTACACAAGTATTCTGCAGTGGTATATCAATAAACGTGATCATGTAACTTGCTACCATGTGTTTCTTTGTGTTCTCTATTCCTCATATCTTGTATTGTGCATGCAGCCTTATATACCCAGTCAATTTAGAACTCACATTACCCAAGTTAAACCTGTAGAAAAACAGGGCATAACATTAATATTTAATATGAAGGAGAAACCAAACAATATCAAAGAAATAGAAGTAGTTAAGCAGATTAAGTATTTAGGAATAAAAGTAAATGATACTAGAAATTGTTTCAAAGACCAGAAATCTGAGGCAATAGGAAAAGCGAATAGAATGGCTAATATGACCTATCCGGTAATAGCACAAAGCTGCAACAAAATTCTAATTGGTAAAACATACTGGAAGAGTGTGGTGCTCCCGTCGGTCCTGTATGGCTCAAGCATAATAGGATTTACAAAAACAGAAATAAACAAGTTACAAAATATTGAAAATAGGGTATTTATTAGTGGCCCCTCCATCATTGACGAACATGCCTATTACATAAGGCATCCTCTTCAAACACTAATCCGCCGTAGTTTGAATCTACCGCGCAGAGCATTTAAAAACTGAGGAGCCTTCATCATGAGCGCACGCGACCTCACTCATGGCTTCAGTCATTATGAATTGGGTTCTCACTACGAAAAAACTTCGTAAAAAATAAAAACAAAAAGAAAATAAGAATAACTATCCAATAAGCTTTCCATCATATCGTGGATGTACTTGTGTGGATTTCTGACCAGACGCTGAATCAGGCGTCATTCCTCCTTCTTTGCTCTGCGCTCAGCCTGCCCGGACGTACCTTTCAGGCTCCGCTGGTTCCGCATTCGTGGCGTCCCTAGTGAGTTTTTTCTCATTTGTTTACTCTGGGATGTATCGAGTAAGGTTAGGATAGGCGTAGCAGGAGTGTCCTGGGCTGGTTGCCCGCAGTGCAATGTATTTTGGGTCGTTTGTATGGGGCATCTATTTCGGATGTACCCTCGTGGTCCTGTTGTGGACACGTGAACTTTTCACAGTTTGGTTTAGTTGGTGATGCAGGCGGCTTTCATTACGCGTTAATAATTGCTGCCTTTTATCCTTCTGATGAGGTAAGCTGTGTGTTTGCTGACGTTCCCAGCGTATTTTTCTTCACTTAGTGAAGTTTTTTCTGGGTCCGTGTCAGGCTTCCCGGGGTGGGAAGTTATCGCTTCGGTGGTGTGTTGGCGGTGGTTCCTGTTGTGATATTCCAGTGTGTGTTTATATTTCAACTATTTTCATGCCGTCTACCTAGGCCTAGCCAGCCGCTCGTAGCTTTGCCACATGTCTAGTGTTATTATTTATTTTATAAATATGCCCTACTGTGTCATGTGTATCCGGGTTTTAGTTGTGTATTGGCTAATTCCTCGGACTATATTTGTTTCCTGGTTTAGTTGTGTATTGGCTAATTCCACGGATTATGTTGTGACCTTGGTTAGTCGTGCGTGTCTCTCCTCGTGTCGTATTGTTCAGATGGTGTCTGTTCAGGGTGGGGTTTGCCTTCCGGCGGGTTTTTTCTCGGTTTCACCGTGAAAAATCCTGACCGATGAGCAGTGTTAGGCCACACGTGGTTTTTAACACTGGCTGGTTCCCCGGCGAGGGGAGGTGTCTGTGGCTCTCCAGGACTGCGTCTCTGTGGGTGCCTGGTTTCAGGCCTCCTTTAGAATTCCCGGCGGGATGGCTGTACCCATCCTTACATATATATTTAGTTATATATAAAGAAACGACGTTCTTGAGAACACTCGTTTTTTATAGGTTTTTCTACCTGGTTTACGACAACCACGGGGAAAACCTAGCTGTTGTTTAGGCGTTCCTCCCCGGCGATCTTTTACAAAGTAGTGGGGTCAGGAACTTGTGGGGTTAACTTTTAGACTTCTCACCCGGCGGGTGCACCTGAGCAGGGTGGGATAAAACGACTTAGGTCTCTTATAGTTAACCAATCCATGTGAGTGATACTCTGTGTATCGCTGCCTTTACTCTTACGGCATTTGAAGGATCAGTGAGGTTTAACCAAATCGATTTCCACACCCGGCGGGTGCCCCTAAGTAAAGGAACTAAGGAATTTATAAACAAATTCAATTTCGATTAACCTTAATTGGGTGATACTATTCAGTATCGCCGCCTTCTATTTTTACGACGATCGTTTGGGACAATTCGTTAAAAAATCAGATCTCGTATATTCCTGCCCTGGGCTATTCTACTAAAATATTTCAAGGGCCGGCGTCTTTATGAGGGGGGGCTTTGTTACAAAATTGAATCTTGAGACAGTCACCACCTCCTACAGACTATTAGTGCCATACTGGACCTTTATATCAGAGGGTATTCTTCATGTTCTTAGCTAAGAAGACTTGTTTAGCCTCTTTATACCCAGCCGCGTGGCGAGATGTGTTAGCTGTGTCTTTGCATCCCGTTACCCGGCGGGTTATTAACACTTGTATGCGAACACTTGGGTTAACCTTATGAGCATTAATTCCTGGAAATTTTTCTTTATTTTTCCAGAGCTGAGCTCCGGCGGACCAATACAGACCCGGCGGTAGTTCCTCACACCAGTCTCTGTCATGGCTAATGTGACCCCAGTTTTTGCCCTGTGCATTACCCCTACTTGCGCGGGTATCCCAATTTTTGCACATACCCTTTGCATAAGGTGTGTTAGATGTCTAGACCGTTCAAGGGGTCTCTGGGTTACACGTAATTGTTCTTTTTGCTCCCAATTAAACAATAAAGTCCTGTGTGACAATGACAAGACCGCGGCGGTAGCGTTGAGAGAGGTCAGACAACAAATGTCGGCCTACACTACCATTGTCGCACATAAGTCACTTCAATGTGACAACGTCCCACTTTGGGATAAGTTGCTGTCAGAGCACCCTCCCCCTAAACGTACCTCTAGAGTAAGGGGTTTTAAGCCGACAGAGACTAGCCAGGGTTCTGTATCGTCTGTGGAGACGTTTAAACGCCCGAGAGCCTACTCCCCCGGCAGCCACCTCCTCGTCGCAGGCGAGATCGAGGTCAAGGTCACCCCTCAGACAACGGTCTTCAAGTCGGGCCTCTTCCCCGGCTAGTAAGAAGTGCAAGACTGAAGCTTCCCCCAGGGGCCATGGTGGTGATTCTTCCAAACCTAGGTCCAGTTCGCGGTCACACCGTAGCCACAAATCCTCCAAAAAGGATTCCCATAAGAAGTCCTCTCGACATTCTACTAAGTCTAGTGCATCTCATCGTACCTCTACACCTGACAATGTTTCTGTTACAGCCTCAGAGTATAGTGAAGCGCCTGTCCCTAAACAAGATTTACCTATTGATATTTTAACCCTAGAAATGGAAAGTTCAGGATATTCAATAATTGAGAATGTTTCAGACTCTCAAGAGAGCGTAGGCCAGAGCCTCGGTGTTTGGCGGTTTGCTCAGCCAGGGTCTGACCATCCACGTCCGACTCATACGAGTCACACAGTAGCCGATGTCCACAGGGACGCGGCGACCCCATCCTCTATCCCTGATTTATCTTGGAAACAAGGTGCCCCTGCCTCGGCGGGGTCTTCTCAGGAGGATCGGGAGGAACAAGATGAAGTGTCATTAATTTCAGATAGGGAAGGACAAGGGTCAGGCTCAGGCCTGGACGCCGCCCATGATAATACTAATTCACCTGAAAGTTCTGCACCTAACCAGTTTGTTACAGCACAAGAAATTGATGGGTTACTTACTCATGCTCTACCAAAATTCTTTAATCAACAACGAGAAAACCCCACAATGGACTTGGGGGCTCCCTTGACAGGTTCTGCGGTACGGCCTCTGATAACGTCAATCGATTTATCTAAGATTCCTAACCCTCCTACTCTGTCACCGGCAGGGAGCTCTAAGCCAGCTACGGCGGCATTCACTACGTCAAATGTCAGGGTCATTACGGATGTTAATCCACCCCCTCTAGACAAAGCGCCTCTTAGAAAGGTAGCTATGCCCCTGCTTTATGGGCCAGACGAGTCATGGGTCCCTTTGAACCCCTCTAAGCCAGAGCTTGCCCAGCCTACCTTGTCAGGGGAACTCCCGGTACCACGTGAGTGGTTTATCCAGGGAAATAAGTCTAAGAAATTAAGGGCATTGGATGCCTTGGGTAATGTTTTGGACGTAAATATCAAGGCTATACCTAGTTATTATCATCAGGATTATTTTGTTTATGCATCTAAGCCTGCTTTACCCCCTGCCTCAGCTTCAAAACTTTTTTCAGACTGGTCTAAGCTGGATGGGTTTAATGATATTAAGGCTCTGTCGGCTATTACTCCTGAACTAGATTTACAGACCGTCACAGACGAGACAGCTAATCCAGTGTTGAAGGTGGGACAGTTAGGACCAGGACCTTGGGTGGATTGGGAGGTAGAGGCTCAAAACTTTGCAACCACTTTCACTTCTAAATCTTCCCACCAGATCCCTCAGGATACACATTCATGGTTCTCAATGCCGGTAGGTTCTGCCGGCGGAGTTCCGTCAGCTTTATTTTCTTTTTTAGCTGCCCCTAAGATTAATCTTTGTGAACTAAAGGAACCATTCATTACCCCTACCCCTTCTCACCTAGACAGAGAATTTAGGCTAAGGGGAAAAGCTTTCCGCCTGTTTTCACAGTACATAGTTTCTCAACAGGTGGCTAAGTCTTTACTCAGGTCTACTCAGGCAATCGCAGACGCGGATGCTCGAAGATCAGTTGAATTATCCCGGCGTCTGATTCTTCAGTCGTCAATTCAATCCTTAGGTGACATACGCACAGCCTTACTTGAGGCGGTGCGAGCACGACAGGATCTTAGGATGTCATTAGTTCGCAAGCTGCCTGATCGCATTGCTAACCAGGTGGTAATGTCCCCAGTACTTACACCTTCTTTAATGTCCCCTGATGTATGGCGAACAGTGTTTAACATGGCACAGGCCGTGAAGCACAGTCCCGCACAGGCTAAGAAACCCGCATTTAACTTCCCCAAACCTAAGCCTCCTACTAAAGCTCAGCCAGGGGGTTCTAAGCCGTTTCTTCCGCCTAAGTCCTCCCAATCCCCCCTGGGTCAGTTCAGGCATAGACAGAGAGGGTTTTCAGGACAGAGGGGACGCGGCCAGTATAAGCCGGGGCAGGGCCAGTCTTCGGCCCACACCAGCCAGCCGGCGAAGCGTCCAACACCACCAAACCCACCATCAAAAAACTAAAGTCTTTCTCACTCCCAGTGCCTACCTTAGACCCGGAGGAACCGAGGGAAGTACAGCCGGCGAACCCTTGTCTGCTAACTGGGTCGTTCCGAACGTGTCACCAAGCATGGCCGTTAAAAACCTGGGCACGGATGGTGGCACGCAAAGGCATCACTTGGCAGTGGCTCCGGCGACCTCGCTTACGTCAGCCGACAACGGCAAATTGTGTTTCATTAGAGGTGGAGTTGCTGGTCCAGGAGATGATTGCCAAGAATGTCATCATCCCGGTACCCCCAGATTACCCTGTATTCACGTCAAAACTGTTTTTGGTTCCCAAACGGGACAGTGTTCAGATGAGGCCGGTCGTAGACCTGTCGTATCTGAATCTTCACATTTACAACGAGTCTTTCAGAATGTTAACAGTTCATCAAATCAGGCTAACACTTCCGCCGGGTGGCTGGATGTGTTCCCTAGACCTGACAGACGCCTATTGGCACGTGTCGGTCAACAAAAGATTTCAAAGGTTTTTGGCCTTGAGGATCAGGCACCAAAATTTTGTTTTTCAGAGGATGCCGTTCGGTTTGAACCTAGCACCTCGATTATTCACGAAACTAGTCCGGCAAGCCCTGATGCCATTGTTAAAACAGGGAATCAGAGTGTTGTGGTATCTAGACGACTGGCTGGTGGTGGCAGAGACACAACAATTATGCATAAAACATGTCAATATCATTTTAAATCATGTCAAAACTCTAGGCTTCAAGGTAAATCTGGTAAAGTCAAACCTTGTTCCCTCAAGAGTAAT
Organism: Paralithodes platypus; assembly: GCA_032716605.1. Classification (NCBI taxonomy): domain Eukaryota; kingdom Metazoa; phylum Arthropoda; class Malacostraca; order Decapoda; family Lithodidae; genus Paralithodes; species Paralithodes platypus. Next base: position 25,546,211 of record CM064582.1, read on the forward strand.
TCAGTGGATAGGGCTGGTCTGGGACACCGCCGCTCTCACTCTGAGTCAGAGTGTGGACAATCGCAACAGGTTTCGCAGGAAACTGTTCAGGTTTCTTCACAGTCTGACTACGACACGAAGAGTCTGGGAGTCTCTGGTCGGCTCTCTCAACTGGATTCAGCTAACTGTCAAGTTGGGCCGGTTGAAAGTAAAACGATTAATATTGGAGGGCAACAAATATTTCCCACTCTTACCGGCGGGAAAATTATGGCCCATACCAAAATTAATCCACACCTTACTAGCGGTCTGGGCGAAGAGGGAAACATTGCACTCAATCATGTCATGGACCTCTCCTCCTCCAACGGTATGGGTAGACACGGATGCGTCAGGCACCATAGGGTGGGGATTTCAGTCAAATCAGGGGCACCAGGGTCAGGGACTTTGGTCCCACTTAGAAATCTCTCACATAAATGTCAAAGAGTTACTAGTCCCCTTGTATTTCCTTCAGGCTCACGGCCCGGCGTTACGGGGCAAGTCAGTGGCCTTCAGAATGGACAATCTGAATGCAGTTCACTGTATTCAGAAACAAGGGTCAACGAGGTCAAGGAAGTTGCTACTCGTGTCGGAAGAGATTTTTGTTCTAGCCACCAGTCTAGATATTTATCTTCACGCATCTTATCTCCCAGGCGTAGCGAACGTCTGGGCAGACGCTCTGTCCCGGAGACAGAGCACGACAGTAGAATGGGAGCTCAAGCAACCCATTTTCGACCTAATGATTGCGGAGCTCTCCCATCCACAAGTGGATCTTTTTGCGTCCGAGGAGACTCACAAGCTCCCTCTATACCTCACCCGCCGGACGATAACGCCGGCAGGGGGGCCAGACGCCCTAGTGACAGACTGGAACAGATGGAGCTCCATCTATCTGTTTCCGCCGCCAGATGCGTCACTAATGTGCCACGTAGTGAACAAACTACGAGTTTATCGAGGCTTAGTCTCGCTAATCGCGCCCCTGTGGCCAGCGCAGGTGTGGTGCCAGCAGTTAATAATGTGGTGCCCGGACCCGGTATCGCTCCCGGTCGGGTACTTCCACTTAGACACGATTGGCAACCTAGAGACCTCGCTGACTTTTGCATTATGGACATTCAGGAGGCCAAGTGGCTAGCACCATACGGTAGGGATGTGACCAATAAATTGCTCAATCAATATACTCAGTCTACTAAGCGACAATATCAATCTCATTGGAAAGCTTTTACTTCTTGGATTGTTAGAACGGAACAAACTGTACCCTCAGTGGCATTGGTTTTTAATTACTTGAACTATCTGTTTGAGCAGAAACGTTTATCTGTGGTTACTTTGAAGAATCACTTAACTGCGATTAGAGTGCCCTTTTTCGACCTTACAGGTCTATCCATACCGGTGGCGGAGGAAACAGGATTTATGAGAGCGTGTTTTAAACTCCGCCCACCTCCCCGTCAGCTCATGCCTACTTGGTCTCTGGACAAAGCTTTGTCTTTACTTCATTCTCGTCTGTATCAAAATACTGCAGACTTTGCTTTAATCTTAAAGAAGGCAGTTTTCCTTTTGGCTTTGGCCACCGGAAACAGAGTGTCTGAGCTGGCGGCGATGAGCAACACACCTAATTGTCTTAGGTTTGGTAGACTTAATGATTCAATTTCCATTGCACCCTCCCCGGCGTTTGTAGCCAAGAATGAGCATAGTGCACACGTGTTTTCTGAATTCACGGTGCCGGCGTTAAAAAGGGGAAAGGTGCATCATAATTTATGTCCAGTGCAAGCTCTAACCAAATATTTAAGAATAGCTCCTCATAACCCCCAAGGTGCTTTATGGGTAGCGAGTACGGGTAAACGCTTACTTAAACGGCGATTAGCCTCTCTTCTAGTAGAAGTCATTAAAGAGAGTAATCCCGGCGTTGTGGGTAGGGCCCACGATTTACGCAAGTGGGCGGCCTCTTTACGTTTCCTGAAAAACTTTTCAGTTGAAGATATTGCGTCCACACAGTTGTGGGCGTCTAATCATACGTTTCTCTCTAGATACTTGTCAGTTGCTCTAGACAAACCTTCCTTACCATGTATAGCTTTAAGGCAGAGGGTCTAGGTGGCCCTGCAGTCACTTATGTTTATTTTCAAGGAAGGGGGGGGGGGGGGGGGGGGGGGTGCAGTCAGTTGACATAGGACACCCTAGACCCCGCCGGAGTATGAGAGATGTGATACAATTTAAGGTTGAAATGTGATATGAAAATTTCTCTGAGAGAATTTGTGCTAGTACAAAGTTTAGTACAAAACAACGGTGTTGTTATAGTAGTTTTAGCTGCGAAAGCAATGTAACATTAGTTCAATGGAGTTCATTAGCAATTGATCTCCACATGTATTTTGGGGTTTATGATGTGCACATATAAACTTATAACTTATTATTTGTCACCACTCGTTGAGTGGGGTGCCTTTTGTAACTACAGATCTGTGTTCAGAATCTTCAGGGTTACCTATTTTTGTCAGGCAGGCTTCTTTGAAGCACGCACCTGCCTGAACCCCCTTTTTCTTGTATATTTCCGGCCTACGCCGTATTAAATACATTTTTCAAAAGTAAGAATACTATGTGGTTGTTTTTATTATCTGCTTTTCTAGAGTTATGATATGATTACGAATGTCCCCCTCCAGTCTTAGATATCAGGCATGTTCGTCAATGATGGAGGGGCCACTAATAAATTATAGGTTTGACTCCTGTAAGGAGATAAAGAAAACCTAATATTTAGTAGTGGCCCCGTAATCATTGACGACTGGGGCCCTCCCGACCGTCCCCTTCCCATTCGTTGATGTATTAAGGATTTTGGTTTACTTGATATGTCAGTGAAGGAGGAATGACGCCTGATTCAGCGTCTGGTCAGAAATCCACACAAGTACATCCACGATATGATGGAAAGCTTATTGGATAGTTATTCTTATTTTCTTTTTGTTTTTATTTTTTACGAAGTTTTTTCGTAGTGAGAACCCAATTCATAATGACTGAAGCCATGAGTGAGGTCGCGTGCACTCATGATGAAGGCTCCTCAGTTTTTAAATGCTCTGCGCGGTAGATTCAAACTACGGCGGATTAGTGTTTGAAGAGGATGCCTTATGTAATAGGCATGTTCGTCAATGATTACGGGGCCACTACTAAATATTAGGTTTTCTTTATCTCCTTACAGGAGTCAAACCTATAATTTAGGCAAATATTAGGGGCACCGAGATACGCACAAAAAGTGACCCTGAGAGGGGAGATAGGAGCGCTCCATCCACAATGGAAGCAAGAATTATGGAAGGAAGTATAAAATATTTAAAATATTTAAGAGAAGACAGTAATTATTTACTTAGAAGAATAACAGAGGAAAAAATAAACAAGAAAAAAGATCCATGGACAATGGAAATTAGAAAATATATAAAAATTTTAAATTTAGGAGAAACAGATTTAGCGAGTATACTGAAGGAAGAAATTAAGAACAAAATTAAAAATTGTGATACAAGGAAATGGCAGGAAGAGCTAGGGGAGAAAAGCAGTTTAGAAATATACAGGGCCTTTAAATCAGAAATAAAGGGAGAAGAAGAACTTTATGATAATACAGAAGCTTCAGTCATATTATATAGGTGTAGAACGAATAATTTAAATTTAAGAGACAGGAACAGGCATGTAGGAGGAGATATAAAATGCTTACTATGTAATGCTGAGATAGAGGACATCAAACACTTTATTTTATGGTGCCCTATATATATAGAGGAGAGAGTAAAGGAAACAGCGCTACAACAACCTTACGTTGAGGAGGAAAATCAAGTGATAGGAAATCTACTGTTCAAAGAAGAAAACCAGGAACGAGTGAAGAAGATGTTATATGGTATGTGGAGAACAAGAACCAAGAAAATGAAGGAGCTGGAATAAGAAGAAATAGATTATAATGCAACATAGAGAAAAAAGAAAAAGAAATACAATATAATATAACAGAGCACGTCACAAAAGGAAAATTACAAGAACCTCTCAGGGAAGTGCCGTTGTTAAGGCATTACTTCCCGAACCACATCTCATCTGATCTGATCTGAACTGCTTCTTGATCTACGCCGTGACAGGGTTAATTAGGCCTTTAAATTGTGCCATTGTTAAGGCTTATCCCCAAGAATCAAGATTGCACAAAATTGACCTCGCCCACTGTAACCCTATCGCTCTCACTGCAACTTATAGTTTGTAAGTACCCACTGTAGCTTACCCCCTTAGCCCCCTAGCCTACTGTTCATTATCAAGCCCGTTGTGCTAAGATTTTACGGTGTGACAGCCGCAAGACCCATCACATTGTGTGTGGCCTATATTGGAAGTGTCATAGGCTATCACATAATACATTGGCATAACCTAGCCTAGGCTACCTTTAATTTACCTTGAAGCGCTTCTGCCTCAAATGAGTGCTGCTGCGCTGCACCCCCGATGCAGTGTGCCAAAATTCGCCCATTTTCTTCGTGATCCCGAACCTAACATTGAAAAAATATTGATACTGAAATAGGCTAAGAGCCTGTGACTCTTCTTCTTCTTCTTTTTGTGGAGTTGCTGTCCCCTCTCAAAGCCAGCTCACCTATGCACCGGTGACTTCTCCAGAAACAGATAGAGCTAGATTTAAGAATTAGTTTAGAAATTATGTAGTCGTAGAAAGGATAGTTAAAGACAAAGAATTGAAGTATATAGCTTAAGCAGAACTCTCCCCTCCTTATTTTACCCCCTCCTCCACCCCCCAATATCTTGTTCTCTCCTTATCTTAATTTATCTTTTCCCCTCTCTACTATTTAATCTCATTTTTCTTCCTCCCCCGCTCTGGTCCCCTTCTCCCCCCCCCCCCTATTCTATCCTATTCCGTTTTCTCTTCTGCCACACCTGCTCCAGGAATCTTTTCACTACCTTCATTCTTTTCCCCATTTCCCCATCTACCCCCTCTTCTGTCTCGAGACCTAACACAAATTTTACACCCTCATCCTCCTCCTCTTTCTGCTCTTCCCATTCCCTCTCCCCTACCACCCGTTTCAACTCATTTTCCAACCCCTCTCTCTCCTCTGCATACCCCTGGCACTCTGTCACTATATGTTCTATTGTCTCCTCCACTCTCCTCCCTCCCACCTCACACTGTAGACACTCTTTCACCCCCCCATTCCACCTCCATGTTCTCCTATTTGTCTCTAATGCTCCTGCCCTAGCCTTAAACAGTAGTTCAGCTCCCCAACTTCCGTCATAGAACTCCTCTTTTCTTTTCTCGGTCTCCCCTTGCTTCTATATCTTATCAGTGTACTTTTCTTCTCCATATTTCTCTTCCATTCCTGTCTTCCTACTTCCTTCACTCTCGTTCCTATCTCTTTCTCTAGTCTCCTTCCCTGACCTAGTCCTGTATTACTCCCTACATCTCTCCACTCCTCTCCCACCCTTCTTTGTTTCACTCCTATTTTTTTCAGTTTTCTCTTACACTCTTTTGCCCATCTACTCTTCCCCTCCCCCCATTCATTCACTCTCCTTGGCCACCTATGATCCTCCATCTCCTCCAACCTACTCTTGTACCTCAACTTTGCCTTCGCCACTCTCTCCTCAAACGTACTCCATCCCATCTCCCCTCTCACTGCTTCATTTGCTGTCCACCTTCTTGCTCCTAACCCCATTCTTCCTATTTTATTTTGTCCCGTCTCCAGTCTATTTATTTCTCCCCCTGTACTCCCTCTCACATCCATCCCGTACATTATTCTCGGCACTTCAAAGTCCTTCCACACCTCTCTTACTATTTTATATTTATTTACTCTGGTTTTTGTCACATTCCACAGTTTCCCACTACACTGCTCCACCTTCATGATTTTCTCATTCATTGTCCTTTGTCGCCCTTCCCTCCCTATCCATACCCCTAAATACTTCACTTCCTCCCTTGTTTCTATTCTTTCCCCTCCTATCCTCATTTCTACTGCCTCTGGTCCATTTACTACTATCATACTGCTTTTCTCTACACTGAACTTCATTTCTAGGTCTCTGCCAAACCTTTCCGCCTCCTGTAACATTTTCCCCATATCTTCCTCTGTCTCTGCTGTCAGCACAACATCGTCAGCAAACGTCAGAATTGCTAGCCTATACTGCCCTATTTTCACTCCTTGACCCTTACTCTTAATTCTCCTCACCAACTCCTCCATGCACATTGCAAAAATTAATGGTGACAGGTTACATCCCTGCCTTAACCCTTTCCTTCTCCTGATTCCTTTCACTGCAATATTTTTCCACACAATCTCTGTCTCCGCCCCTTCATACATATTCATTATCATGTTCCTTATCTTCCTACTCACTCCTAGTTTCTCCATCACTGCTTCTGCAACTCCCCTACTAATCTTATCATATGCCTTCTCCACATCCAAACACACTATAAACACACATTTCCCTTGCTTTGCCTTTTTCTCTATAATCTCATCTAATATAAATATATTGTCTGTTCCTCTTCTCCCCTTCCTAAACCCATTTTGCTCTTCACTAAGTAGGATCCTTTCTTCTACATACTCTCCTACCCTCTCCTTTAGTATCCCATAAAATATCTTATTTATTATGTTTATTACCGTTATTGGTCTATAACTCCCCATTTCGTGCACATTTTTTGCTCCTCCTTTGTAAATCAATGTGACCCTTTCTTCTTTCCATCTTGCTGGTATTTCTTCCTCCTCCCATATTTTATCAAATAGCTTCTTCAACATCCTAACTATCATCTCCCCTCCTTCAATATACATCTCTGCTGTTATCCCATCCGGTCCTGCCGCTTTGTTTCTCTTCAGCTTATTCACACTCCTCCTAATCTCCTCCTCACTCACCATCTCATTCATATTTTCATCTATTTCTTCCTCATTTAGTTCAATATTCCATTGCCCTACTCTTATTTGGTCATTTACCCCTCCCACTTCCTCCCAGTATCTTTTTATTTCCTCTCCAATTTTATTTACATCCCTAACTTTTTCCCCACCTACATTCAGCTCCACTACTACCTTTTCCCTCCTTTTTTCTCTTTTTAGCCATCTATACCACTCAGCTTTTTGTCCCGGGGCGGCCGGGAGCCCCGCTAAACCTGCCATTCTATTTCTACATTACACTCATCAAACGATAGTTGCTTTGCTCTACACTGTACTCTACATTGGCTATGATCTTAGAACTATTATATATCACCTGTATTGAAGTCCAAATGCAGCTACTAATGTAAATATAGACGGATAAATCCAGAGCTCGAGTCATGAGAGCGATTTGTTTACACTGTGAAAACACAACTTGTTCGGTTCGGATGAGGTGACTGACTTTAGCACCAATATAACAAATATATATTACAATAAGGAAACAGCCATCGTTCATAGAACGAACTCCTGGATGGGAGAGTCCGCTAAAACAAACAAACAAACAAACAACCAATGTACCCCTACACTCCGATGTTATATTGCGCCGAAGGCTGAGTCAAGACGAACACAACTACCGTAATTTTATTGGCACTCGAATGCTCAATAATATGTAGGCTAGATTAAAGGATAATAATAGGTATTTATCTAAAACTATGTATATATTAACTAAACTACTCCATGTGTTTAATATATTGACTAAATTTCACTGAAATGAATAATGTAAAATATTAATTTAAGTTTGAATGTTAGTTTTCTGATCTAGCCTAATCTGATCTTAATTAAACTCCCACAAAATACACGATATTTTTTCGTATGTGCTAATTTTATGGGGTCTCTAATTTCTTAAAAATAGTGAATGAATATAAATTTTATGTGTTTGACAAAGAGCGCAAGACCTTGAGGCATAAGGTAAGCTATAAATTAGTACGATTTTATGATGAATTATTGGTTTTTCAGGGGTATATATGTGGTTGGATTAATGGAAAACAACGAACGAATATCAGCAGTGTTTTCCATTGTGGTGTTTCCGAGAATAATCCAATGATGACGTCAAATTAGCTTGCCGCCAATCAACTGTGGAACACTTGGAAATGTGTTAGCTGTTATTTACCGATATATTTGTGGAAAAATAGAGTGAATTAAGGGGCTGGAATATAACATTGACTTCATGTGAAGTGCGAGTGCCCTACACATTCTAAAATTGTGCATATTAATCTTGGGGAACTCATTATATATAAGGTATAAGTTCAAGGTGATACTTTGGATAAACCTGACTTCTAGCAAGCACCAAACAGCGATTTTGTAAGTAGCCAAGCATATTATTTTTTTCAGATAAGCCTAGGCCTACTTGTATTAGCCTAGGCCTATGATGATAATGATAATTTGAAGCAGAAATTAGTAGCCTAGGCTGAGGCTAGGCATATTAGGCTTAGGATAACCCATTATCCAACAATCTTAGGACTGCCCCCACTAGTGGGGCTAGGCCTATGTATAATGTATTGATAGGCTAATGAAGATCAAGGAAGATTTGAGGTTAAAGACAGTAAAAAATAAGGTTAGCTAGGCAGCTGGGAATCTGGTTCTGGTAGGCTAAGACTCAGAGCCCACTCTTAACCCGGGAATGGCGAAGGTCCTCAATTATGGTAATTATTTAGAAGGTATTTTGAGGTATGGTGGTGAGATAGTGATAGAATGGGTATGGAAAATGTGCAAACTAGCATGGGAGAAGGGGAGTGCACCCGATGACTGGAAGACTGGCATAATAGTCCCCCTATATAAGGGCAAAGGGGAAAGAGGAGTGTGTGGTAACCACCGAGGAATATGTCTTCTAAGCGTAGTAGGGAAGGTATACAGTAGGGTAGTGATTGAGAGAGTGAGAGTGAGAACGGAGAAATGGATAGGCGACGAGCAGGGAGGTTTTAGGAAGGGAAGAGGATGCGTAGATCAGATTTTTACCCTGAATTGTGTTGTGGAGAAGTATCTGGAGAAGAAACAAAAGGTGTATGTTGCCTTTATGGACTTGGAGAAGGCCTATGACAGAGTGGATAGAGAAGGTTTGTGGAAAGTACTTAGAATATACGGAGTAGAGGGCAAGTTGCTGAAAGCAGTGAAGAGCATGTATGAGGGTGCAAAGGCGGCAGTACGTGTGGAGAGTGAGCAGAGCGAGTTCTTTGACCTGAATGTTGGTTTGAAACAGGGGTGTGTGATGTCCCCGTGGTTGTTTACTGTATATATGGATGGAGTTATGAAAGAAATACTATCAAGAGCAGTGGATGTTGGTGTATCGCTGAAAAGGGAGGGAATTGAGTGGAAGCTACCTATACTGCTGTTTGCGGATGATACAGTTCTGATGAGTGATAATGAATGGGAGTTGCAGGGTCTGGTAAATGAGTTTGGAACAGTGTGCGAAAAACGGAATTTGAAGGTAAATACGGGGAAGAGCAAGGTTATGGTCTTCGAAAGGGGTGAAGTCACAGAGTGTGAGGTGAAGCTGAACGGTCAGGCTATGGAGATCGTCAACTCTTTTAAGTATCTGGGCAGTGTGTTGAGTAAAGATGGGACTATGGATGAAGAGGTGCGGGAGAGGGTACAACAGGGGAAGAGGGTTGTAGGAACGCTAAAAGCAGTAACAAGAAATAGGGTGGTCAGTATGGAAGTGAAGAAGTCCTTGCATGACAGTGTGGTAATCCCGACACTGACTTATGGAAGCGAAGCATGGACGTTGGTTGAGAGACTCAGACCAAGAGTGAGAGCAGTGGAAATGAATTACTTAAGGAGTGCGTGCGGAGTTACATGGAGGGATAGACAGACTAATGAGGAAGTAAGAAGGAGGTGTGGTGTGGAGGTAGATGTGCTGGAAAGTGTGAAAAGGAACAACTTGAGATGGTTCGGCCATATGGAACGTATGGAAAGCGAGAGAATGACTAAGAGGGTGTACGAGAGCGAGGTGGAGGGACAGAGGGGGAGAGGTAGACCGAATATGAGGTGGAAGGATGGAGTGAGGAACTACATGAACGAAGGCGGTGCTGGTTGGGGGGAGGGGCGTCGACTGACTGGGGACAGAGGTGCATGGGGGCGGTTCGTTCGTGGCCACCCCTTCGGGGATCACGGCGTCAGGCAATAGATAGATAGATAGATAGATTTAGAAGATGACCTTTTTTTCTAGTTATTAAAAACTTACTCTATGGTGTATTATATGATATATAGAAGCAATAGAACTGTTAAAATGACCTGGGAAGTGTATATTAAACTTAGCCTAGACCAACATTCCTGTATTTTTTTTTTTTTTTTTTTGTAAGGCTAGGCTAACCTAGCCTAGGCTACTCTTGAGTTTTGGAACACAGTAGGCCTAAGCCTAGGCCTATTTTAGATGTCTAACTTTTAAAATAATAATATAAAAATACGTAGGCTAGGACTAGGCTAGGATTTTTTTTTTTTTATCATTAGGCCTATACAGAAAGTTGTATCACTCAAAAAAAACAGCGTCATTCGACACCCTGGCTAGGTTATAGCCTATGACAATAACAGTTTGCCGTCATGCCGTGGGATTATAGGGGTAGACCTGTCACTGAAGAATACTTTCGCAGTCTTACCGTTTGTTTTTGTTTTCAAGGTATAGGCTATAGGCAGAATAGGCTACAGTAGGTATTACTGGTATCTTATTTTATTGTAGTTTATATTATGAGTGGAAGATTTGCAATAACTTACCCTAACCAAAGTCCAAACTTAGTGTCCAAAGTGGGATCTGCACCCTGCCTCTATGTTCTCATTTTGTATACCGGTAACTTTTTAGCCAGATTACCGGTACAATTTAATAAGTGTACACCCAGCAGCTAGGCCTACCGCCTACAGTGCATTTATAGATTTCCCGGAATCCCGGCCATGACTTGGGTATCACTAAAGAATCTTTCCGCAGCCTTATGTACAATTGTTTGTTTTTATTTCTTCAAGGAATATAGTACAGTAGTTTATTGTTCAATTGTTTATCATGTTATGAGTAGATAATTTGCATTACCTTACCCTAACCTAACTTTACTTAGTCTTAGTGTCCAAAGTGGGGGCTGCCACTATCCCCACAGTCCACACACCCGCTAACTAACATATATTATTGGTATGTCTTGTCATTACTATAACCTGACTTCATGGGGGTAATGGAGACTTGATTGAATATTTTCGGAATTAGCCTCGCAGAATCTTGAGTCTTTTAAAGTTGTGAAAATTAAAGTAAGTTTCTACGTTCCTACTGATTGTACTTAACCCGAGATGGGAATAGCCTACCCAGGTATTTTTTACTCGGCCCAGGGAAAATAATAGACAAACAAATGTTCTAATCAAAGTTTATTCTTGAAACTTTGTACCGGTATGTATTTTAACCAGTACTCTATAGTAACTCATGTATCATATGAAAGGATATAAATTAAGTATGTAATAGTTCTTGGAATGCAACAACAAATATACATGAAATCTTTATTGGACAAAAGTTACAAAACTAAAACAGGGACTGCTAAGAATAATTTAAAACCCTGTTTTCAATGCCTATATTAGTGGACCTGAAGTGCATCTCTTTGAGACTGAAGTATAGGCAGCCAGCTCCCCTAGTATCCTGATTAAACACCAGTAAACATACATAACATCCCTTTTACTTACAATATTATTCATTCCTTTTAATAAATTTTGAGCATGTATTGTGCATATATTTACCTTCACATCTCAAAATTTCTCCGGCGGCCGGGGGGCTACGCCCCCCGGACCCCCTGTTATGAAGCGGGGGGCTGCACCCCCCGCAGACGCCGCGCAAAGTTGTTCCTTGTATGCTTAGAAAAATTATCCAGAAATGGATAATTTCTGTTTTGGCACCCTGCCCCGATGACCCCTGAGAGCCCTGAGGCAAGGCCAAGGCGTCGCTGCCACCCTATAGGGAATTATTCAGTATAACTAAATAAGTTGGTCACAAATTATTTTGCAATATTTGAACACACATATGGATTTTATATGCTCTAAACATAATATGAAAATGTGTTTTAAGTCTCGGCAAAACCTAATAAAAATATATGGTACTAAAATGGAATTTTGTCGAAACATGGTTGTCAATACCTTCCTATAGACGGCACCGATTCGTACACATGCTATTTTCACCTGTCTCCCGAGGTCTGTCCACCAGCTTTTTAGTCCACTCCACCTGCCCATCTCTGTCGATAGGTTGGGTTGTTTGGTTAGGTTAATATACTAGATTTCAGAAACAAGATTCGTAGTTGCGGTAGTATTTACGGTATCTGGACACTTCGAGCGAATTCATATTCGAGCAGAGGCGCATTTAGGTTAGGTTAGGTTAAGTTAGGTTAGGTTAGGTTAGGTTAGGTTAGATTGGATTGTGCATCCGCTCGATCAGGAATTTGCTCGAAGTTCCTCGCATTCGTATTTACAGATACGGCCGAATACCGGTAGGCTACTAAATGGGCGCCGGCCCAACCGCCATGTTGTATCCCACGTAGGCCTACTAGGTACTACGGACACATTGTAGGAGTTAGGTGTGGATTAGGCTTACTGGATATTTATGATTTAAATAAGTGTAAGTTTTCGATAAATCTGGTTATATGGCTTTGCAATTAGGGAAATCATAAGCCGATTTCCGACATGTAGTTAGTCTTTTTCGATTCTCAAAATACGATCCAAGTTTTGCCAAAAATTGGCTCGGGGTTTCCAAAATTATGCTTTTTGGGGTTTGCAATTAGGGAAACATGAGCCAAAATTCTAAATTAGGTTGCTGTAATTTGTTTACTCTTAAAATTCGCAAAATCCGAGCCAAGTTTTGCCAAAACTTGGCTCGGGTTTTCCAAAATTCGGGTTTTATGCCTTTGCAATTTCGGGAAACCTGAGTCAAATTTCTAAATGAGGTTACTGTCATTCTGTTGTCTACAAACTCTCAAAATCCGAGCCAGCTTTGGCCAAAACTTGGCTCGGGTTTTCGAAATATTGGGTTTTAGGCCTTAGAAATACCTTAAAACCCGAGCCAAGTTTTGCTAAAATACGTTTTAATCGCCGTTTTACGCATTTAACCCCTCATTTTCCCTGTACTTCATAGCCCTCCCCACTATCGGGCGGCGTGTCTTAAGATCGTTGTATAATGGGGAAAACGGTTTCGCCGAGGGTTGCAATTATTTCCAAACACTATATATTGATGAAAACTAACAGGGAAAAATAAAAAAATCCATGGGAAAATTGGTGACCATCTTATTTAGTTTTTCCAATTATTCTATAGGCCTAATTGCACCTACTGTAGGCTAGGCCTATACGAGCTAAACAAAATTGATAGATCTACAGTTATACTACCCCTATTTTGTCGCTATTCTGTTGGTACTAGGCCTAATGGGTTAATATTATTAGTACAGTAGTAGACTTAGTATGGTTTGATGATGCGCGGAAATGTATATTTGACTTGAAATAGATACATTGAAGTATTACAATTTACAAACCTTCGCGAACTCATAAACAGGGAACGTGAGCTGGGTTTAGACCGTCGCGCACCCATAAACAGGGAACATGAGCTGGGTTTAGACCGGTCTCGAGACAGGTTAGTTTTCGGTTAAGTTAGGTTAGGTTAGGCTAATGTTAAAAATACTAAAATGTGACGGTCCTCGGTATTAAACAACACTGAATAGGCCTATCAAATAAAAAATAAAAAACAACAACAAATTAGCCTACCTGAAAAACTCGGATCTGGTTGGTGATACATTTTTATCAAAATACGTTTTTTTCCAGTTTCCGCGTCTGCTGAACCGTCCAAAAACACGCTAAAAGGCGTGTTTTTGAAAGGGGAGGTGGTGGGGGGTAGTGGGGGAGGGGTAGTATAACTGTAGATTTACCCTATATGCTCTAAGCAGTAGGCCTAGGCCCTAAGCATCATATTAAAATTAGTTTCAACCCTCGGCAAAACCTAATAAAAAATAGGCTAGGCCTAAGGTACTAAAATGGAATTTTTTCGTAACATGGTTGTCAATAGGCCTACCTTCCTAGGCTATAGATAGCACGGATTCGTACACACGCCATTTAGAACGGGTGCTTGACTAGCCTACTGATGTGATGTGTAAGAGGTAAGATTTTTACGCATAGGCTAGCCTAGGTTTAAACTTCCGGAAATTAATGGGTAATAAATACCACGCTGAGCACTGAATCCGCTCTACCTGGCATGCAATTAGCCTATGAAGAGAAAGTTGAGGGGCAAAGGAAAAATGTGATGCTTTGGCTTCCAATCTTGGTAAATTGGGAGGTCAATCCACGGAAGAGACGCCGTCACTTGAGATCTAGAAAATATATAAGTAAAAGGAACAGTCAGAGTAAGCTAGGCCTATGGGTATGGCAGAGATCGCTCAGTTCTCACTCTGATAGACCAGCCCATCACCACGGCAAGGGCTAGTTTAGTATGCCACGTACTGGGTACTATGAATCCGCTGTTGCTGGCATGCAAGGGCTAGTTTAGTATCCCACGTACTCAGGGTGTCAAACGACGCCGTTTTTTTGAGTGATAACACAAATGAACTTTCTGTATAATGATAAAAAAAATTTAATCCTAGCCTACGTAGGCCTATTTTTGGTCAATATTTACGAGTCACACCACAGCTGGGATCTAATTTCTAATGGTAGTTTTGGGTTCCTATCATTCTATGCTTCATTGCTAGGCTATATACTTTTTATCCACCGGAAAATATTTTATTTTCTTGGCTTTATTTATTTTTTTAGCATTGACCTAACCAAAAAACCTAACCTAACCTAACCTAATAGCCCCCAAATACATTTAGGTTAGGTTAGGTTAGGTTTTTTGGTTAGGTTAATGCTAAAAAAGAAAAAAAAAAGGCCTAGGCCTAGCCTATATAGGGCTACTGTATATACTGTATATATATTTTCCGGTGGATAAAAAGTATATAGCAATGAAGCATAGAATGATAGGAACCCAAAACTATCATTAGAAATGAGATCCCAGCTGTGGTGTGACTCGTAAATATTGACCCTATTTTTATATTATTTTAAAAGTTAGACATCTAAAATAGGCCTACTGTGTTCCAAAACTCAAGAGTAGGCTAGGTTAGCCTAGCCTTACAAAAAAAAAAAAAAAAATACAGGAATGTTGGTCTAGGCTAAGTTTAATATACACTTCCCAGGTCATTTTAACAGTTCTATTGCTTCTATATATCATATATTACACCATAGAGTACATTTTTAATAACTAGAAAAAAAGGTCATCTTATAAATAATTACCTTAATTGAGGACCTTCGCCATTCCCGGGTTAAGAGGTGGGGGCTCTGAGTCTTAGCCTACCAGAACCAGATTCCCAGAAATAATGAGAAATTCTCAGTAACGCACAGTAACACTAAAACAGATCTGAAACAATGGGGGTCTTCTGGAATCTGGTCACCGTGCCCGCACTGATGTAACACTATATTTTCAGCATACACACGAATATCACTAGTCAGGCAATAGTCTCCAATATCTAGGTGATTTCGGCCTTATATATGTAAACACTACTAAAGTCTATGACAGTTTAAAGCACACACAAATGCTATTACAATTACTGTCTACACGAACTGTTCAGCAATATGGCGGGACTGGGGTCAGAGAATATTGTTGGAACTGGACTAGAATGAAATGATAAATGATAACTTATAACTTATCATTTCACGCAAACATCGCACTTGAGTCTCTGGACGGGGGGGGGGGGGGGGGCGTGTCTTTATATTGATGGATAATGGGTAAATGCTTAATTCCCATTCAATGTCATCACTAGATTCGACTAAAACACCAAAAACAAAATCAAAATAGGCCTAGGCCTACAAAAAAAATACCTGAAAAACACGTTGCATCTCCTGTATATTAACCAACATTACCTGGGAAAGAGAGGGCAGGGTCCCTGGGTGACCCATAGCGCATTTTAAGACTGTTATTTCTCAGTAAATACTGATTTCCGACATTCAATTAAACATCCTACAAGTTCTAACCAGTCCCCTGAACAGTTTTTGGTACCGGGTAATTTTTTTGAAAAGACTCGCAGCATTATTATACATACTTTATTAGGGAAAGTGAAGCTCTATGGAATCCTTATAATATAATCACATAGATTCCACTGTGGAAGAATAGTTTTGATAGTTAACTATAGTTTTGATGTAAATACTACCGCAACTACGAATCTTGTTTCCGAGACCTAGTATATTAACCTAACCAAACAACCTAACCTAACCTAACCCTAGAGTGCCCTAGACCCAGTACATGGGATACAACACTAGCCCTTGCAAGTTGCATGCCAGCTATTGTGGGTTCATATATTAGACGTACAATAACATCTTTGTAGAACATAACACTTTACCGTAGCGAGTGTACTCCATTTCGAACACTTTGTAAACATGAACACGTCCGTAACAGAGCTCTCAAGATTGCGGGACTGAGTTTGTTTACGCGCGGGACTATTTATATCGACAAAATCGAGTTACAAAACTTATCAAAACTATTCTACCACAACGGAATCTATGTGAGTATATTATAAGGATTCCATAGAGCTTCACTTTCCCTAATAAATTACCGTCATCTGGGGTGGCTTCGGACAAGTGGACAACTTCGGACATTTTGGATAAAAAGTAAAACAAATAAAAATAGAGAGGAGGAGTTTGGTTTTGAATAATAGATGTGTAGCATTCAAGAGGAATGTTGTAACTATATGTAGGATGAACTAATAATTTAAATTAATTAATTTAATTTGTGGTAAATATTTGTGAATATGTAACAAAGAAAACACATGTTTTTGTAAGTGTGTCAAACTTCTACTGAGCATAATTAATGGGATGTGAGGAAGACAATTAACCTACACCAGAATGTTCTACAATTATCTGCGAGACCATACACACAGTAACTCTTTTCCCAAAGTTCATAATACACAGCCTATAGCCCTAACAATTTACTTTTATTGTTTTCCAAATTTATTGGGGTGTTTTCGGACATAGTTTGGGGTGATTTCGGACATGAGGTGACATCGGACATCTAATATTAGTTACAAGGTCCTTCCAATATGAACAACAATTAGTACCTAAGTGTATGGTACTCTTACCTAGCCATACATAGCGAGCATCTGTCGAATCATGTCATCACAGGGATCTGCCTTGTATGGGCCGATCGGCTTTTTGCAGACTCCCCATTTTCTTATGTTCTTATCATCTGTCATCTTGCTCCCGTTTGAGTAACGCCAATTAAAGGATGCTTAAGACTGAGTAAGGTGTCAGATGTTGACATGATTTGATGGATGTTTGCTGTGTAAGGTTAGGTAAGAGTATCATATTACATTTCTTTTCATTCACAGGAGTAAAAATGCCATGGATATATAAACCAAAGCCACACAACGAGAAAAGGAAATACAACAGTCATGTATGTCAAGACAAATTAAAGAAAGCAAAAGATGATATACAAAAGAAGAACATGAGTGTACGTGAGGCTGCTAAAAAGTGGAAGTTAAGTAAGAGCACCTTACATGACTATATAAAAGGGAAACATAGTAAACCTGCTGGTTATTGTTAAAGTTCCCTTTGATGGTAAGAAGAAACATCGACATTATATTGCAGTCATAGTAAAGGTTCTACCAGAAATACATGTTCGTTTCCTAAAGCATGTGAAGGGCACAAGTAACGTCTTCATTAACCCAGTTATTGATGATTACAGTGATATAGACAAGGGTGAGATAGTACAAATCCTGCCAGAACCAATACTAGACAAGAAGTGCAGAATGCTGTTCAGTGTTGATGTAAATAAATGGCCAAAATAATAGAGAGAGAGAGAAATAGAGAGGGTTGAAGAGCTATAGAGAGGAGAGAGAAAGCGAGCGAGCGAGCAGGGGGAGAGAAAGTGAGAGAGAGAGGGGTGGGAGAGAAAGCGAGAGAGAGAGAGAGGTGGTAGAGGGTGGGGCCGGGAGAAGGGTGGGAGAGGGCGGGGCCAGGAGAAGGGTGGGGCCAGGGGAGGGCGGGGCCAGAAGGGTGGGAGAGAGATCGATATCGAGAGCGAGAGGTGGTAGAGGGCGGGGCCAAGTGAGAGAGGGGGGATGAATAAGGAAAGAGACAATAATGTGATACAAAGTTATATTTTTTGTAAGGTCCTTTTTATTTCATATTATGATTATTTTAAGGTATATACCCTGAAAGGGTTAATTAGTATTTCGGGCCATTAATTAGCCAAGATGGCATCTAGTCGGCTGTGTGCCATTAGTATTCCTTTAATATGCAGTCATTAAGATATTATTGCTAAGCTTTAATGATATCAGTATTATTTTTTTAGAAGTTTGGTCACAAGTGTGAAATACGTTTTCAAGGAGTCATTATGTGTAATTTGAATGAATTAATTGTATTTTTTTTTGTATTAGAAAAGTGCCTATACATACGGTGTACCTGAATGCATTAGTGATAATAATATAATTGCTTTGTTATTGAGAATACATAACAATTTATATGAAGGTGCTAAAATGCACAGAAACTTGGAATCTAATGTATATGCTCCTCTAAGGGCTACAAATGTAAGCATTTCAGTTTGTATTATTTTTTAAAACTCCGTCTTGTGTCCGAAGTCGCCTCTGCATTGTCCGAAGCCGTCGTTCAATACACACACTCAGATTTAAAGGGGAAAACCATTAATGTCCGAAGTCACCTTACCCCAGTCTGAAGTCACCTCATATCGATGATGACTTCGGACACCATTATAAATATTAGTTATAATTAAGCCAAAGGCCTATAATTTTTCCACTGTACACAAGATTATTCTACGTTTCTAAGCTATACATATAGATGCAAAAGATTGCATTATTAAGGCTTTACCTATTGAGTTAGGCTTAAAATTAGGTCAATTAGGTCCGAAGTCACCCCGAATGACGGTATGTACAGTATAATAACACTGTGAATCTATTCGCGATAATTATCCAGTTTTTAATAGGTTACTTGAGGATATTGGAATTTTTTTATTTTAATACCACAAATTTTCAGTGTTTTTTTATAAACAAAATTGGTCATTTGCATCAATATACAGTATAGTGTTTGTAATTAATTAGAAATCTAGGGAAAACCTATTTTCCCCATTAGGCCTATCGATCGATGTTGAGACACGCTTCCCGATAGTGATTTGAAAAGACATTAGCCTAACCTAACAACCTTACCTAACCTAACCGGTGGGTGCCCAACCCCGTAAAGGGTTGAAATAGGGAAGCTATCCCCCCGCCAAAGGCGGCTTTCTAGGGCCTTTCCTAGCTGATGCTGAGAGGATTGGGTTCTAGTCATGTGGTGATGGGCTGGTCTATCAGAGTGAGAACTGAGCAATCTCTGCCATACCCATAGCTTACTCTGACTGTTCCTTTTACTTATATATTTTCTAGATCTCAAGTGATTCCCAATCTACCAAGATTGGAAGCCAAAGCGTCACATTTTTCCCTTGCCCCTCAACTTTCTCTTCATAATTGCTGAGGGGCACAGGGCCCTGGGTGGGGCTTTGGTTTCCCGGGCGTTTCCGCACCCTCCTCAGCTCCCCGCCATGGGAGTGGCTTCGGTCACCCAGGCTTTATTGTGGTCGACGGGTAATGTTCTGTGGGGGCGCTCGGTTGTGGCCTTGGCCTTGCTCGGGGCCTTGGGGCTGTTCGGCCAGGCAGCATGGGGAACAACAACAACAACCTAACCTAGTATTATGGGTGGGGGCTGCCGCCCCCACACCCCCGCTGGTTGAGTACTAATCCCTTAACCCTCCTGGCCCGGGCAGGCTCTCAAAATGACAGTGTGGGCTACCCGGGCGATCTGGCCGAAAAACGTCTAGGCCTAGGCTACCGTATTTTTGTTTAGTTTAACTGCTAGAAATTTCCCACGCATCTATAAATGTAGTGCGGTTTCCAATCTGTAGACTGGCGTTGAGTAGAGCTCTCTATGTCAACTGGTTCAGTTGTGATGATGATTTCAGTGGAGAGCACTTGCAGGCGATGTTAGCAATATGACGATCTTTTCACTACTGAAACAACGACATACAGACATACAATAACAAACGAGTCTTCTCTTTCTTGTTTTCGGAGGTGCGGTGACGTAACGATCGGCTTTGTTTACATGCGTCGGACGCACGGCGTTCAGACCAAGCTGAATAGGCTTTCAAGCTTACAGATTTTAAAATGACAACCGGGCACCTGCCCTTCATTCGTGGTGTCATTTTAAAATGACAACCGGGCCAGAAGGGTTAATAAAAAAAATTGGCTGTCGATTATACGAAGGTGAAAGAAAAGTCGATGAAGTCTATGGGGTTTACTCTGCAATCTTCAGCTTGATTGTACATTGATAATGGGAAAGTACCGTATTGACAACCTTGTTACGAAAATCAAATTTTAGTACCATACTTTTATATTAGGTTTTGCCAAGGGTTAAAACAAATTTTCTTATGATATTTAGAGCATATAGATTCATTATTTGGTAATTGTTTAGTGTATGGCCTCCTCCTAAAGAAAATTGATTTTTGAGCACAGACTAAACCAAATATTCACTACTGTATTTACATAGCTGGTCATTAACCTAACCTAAGGTAACCTGGGCATCCTGGGGGCTGCAGACTCTGATAGCCTTCAGTTTTAAGGCTATAAATCCTTTGTTTATAGATCACATTAACGTTTGTATGCATGAATGATGTCTATAGACCTTACAGCTTCCGTGTTTGATATTATTATTGATACAAAACCCTTATTAAAACTTATATGGTGCTATACGTGTTGCGATGTTTCTTTGCGTGCTTCTCGATAGTCCCACGACATGTTGTTTGTTTACATCAGTCAACATTATATCGATGCCATTTATTTGAGGCGAAATTAATTTAATATGTCAATGTTTACCATTTTAAAATAATTATATATAAAAGCTATTTAGAGAAACTTGTAATGCATTCTTACATTATTATATGACACATACATTATTTTTACAAGCGTTGATATTTCGGGAGCAGAATATTGGCCTTCTTTTTAATCTGCCATTGGCTGCTTATACAAGGCGCCAATTTTAAATAACCATATATAAAAGTGTATGGGGCAAAGGTTTACCCAACAACTATTCGAAGCTTGACCTAAACTATTAGAAATTGACAAATATATCGGAATGAATAGGAAACTATCCCCTTGTGTAAAAAATTAACACTGAATGAGGAAATTGACCACTTGCGAGATTCGTTCTATAAGGAAGTTGGAGCTGTAGTCATAGATATTTAGCAGAATAACCAGCTATAATATTTGTGTTTATTATCGATGTTTACATGCCGAACTTCCTTATAGCCTGAAACTCGCAAGTGGTCAATTAGCATGCATATAAACAAGGCACATTTGGCGTTCTCTTCATTTTGATAAGGAACAAGCCAATTAAGGGTTGTCCTGAGACAGCATAATGTGCGGGATTTGAATACTGTACAAGGATTAGGAAAAGACGTAGCATATGTAGGCCTATATTTATTATTTTATCCAACTGGATATCCTCATACAGCCACCATAGTGTACGGTAATTGTCGCACCTTTAGGAACGAAGTTATTCAATAGAGTAGGCTACGAGTTTACTTTTCCCTTAACCCCTTATTGGCGGACTAGGTGGTCTATTTGACCATAGCGCCCAGCGGGGTGTTTTTACCCTAAATAGGATTGTTTACGTGATCATATTCATGCCTAAATAAGACCCAGAGCGTAAAACAAGTATCTATTCCTGAAAGGGTATAAACGGAGCTTTCCAATGACACCCGAACCATCCTTGTACGACCACTGGTTCTCTTGCAACGATCGCGCAACACGAGTGCAAAAACCATGTAATTAGGTACTTTCCCTACATAATTCCCTGTGTAGCGAGTGTGAGAGGGGAGGGAAGGGTGGGATTCACTTCAGTTGGTCCACCGCGGTGGTGGGGGAAGGTCATACGGTTTCTATGCTCCTCACACCGCTCAGCTCTCTCTCTCAGCAACATTACGTGCTGAAAATGGCGCACGACATAAGTTGTGAACCGCCACTTAGTCCATATTTATTTCACACGACATAAGTTGCACGCTGCCAGTTAAGGGTTAAAAGATGTAGCTAAAGGGAATGATACTAAGGTACTACAGTAGGGTCTCACATAAAACGAGTTTATGGTCGATAAACGAGGGCGTTTTATGCGATTTCGTTTTATGTGAACACAGCATTTTGGTGGCGCAATATCGTCAATTTTCACTGTAAGCGAAAATTTTCGTACAAAGCGAACGATATTTCGTACAAAGCGAACTATATTTCGTACAAAGCTCACGACATTTCATACAAAGCGACGATATTTCGTACAAAGCGAATTTTAGGTCGGTCGTTTTAATCGAGACTCGTTTTATGCGAACACGTTTTATGCGGGACCCTACTGTATATATAACCAGAATAGTCAAGGCTCTGCCAGTGCTTGTCCAATATCAAACTCGATTCGATCATAAGCTGAATGAAAAGTTTATGGCTACCCCCTCGGGGATTGGGGCGTCTAGTAATTTGCTTTAGATATACAATAGGTTACGGGTACATAGACTGAAAAAAAAAAATTAGTGGGATATCATAGACATTTATCTTCAGGAGTAAGAAGTTATATAATTTTGAATTTGGTAGAGCACATGCCTCCGCCAACATATAGGCGGCTCACAATTAAAGTTATGAACCAATGTTCCTGAAATTTGGTGGCCAGGTAAGATATTTGCCACAGAAGTTTTTCCTCCCTGGATTTTGGAGATGAATGTTGTTTGAGAGGCCTCTATTGCAGGTATTTCCAGTATGTTGTGTGGAAACCATAATGGGCCACATGCAGTAGGCTTACTATAGTGTTGGGAACACGTCTAGACAGTCTACATAGGCCTATTTCCACAGGGTCTTTATGCAGTAATGAACGTTCTATAAGCCCACTCACTCATACTTATGGCTGATTAAACTGTTTTGGTGATATGGTACGTGGGTGAAGGTTGTGTTACCGTTTGTTCATCAGTTACTAACTTACTAGTAGCTCTGGGAGATGATTTATTATGTTTTTTTTTTACCTTTTGGCTATGTGGGTTATGAAGAGAAGTGGGACAACTACTGAGCCCGGCAGTACTTCACTCAAATGCTCAACACTTGTCTTTAGTCAGACAACTCTCCTCGGAATGACACTCGTTCTGTCCTCCCTGTCAGGCAGAGGCTCACTGCTTACATTGACTGAGGTATGCACTCTACCTATTGCCGCCAATAAGGAATAACTTTTTCGTGGTGAATATCCTACCTGGCCACAACATTTTGTGAACATTGGTTCATAACTTTTTGAGATAGGTCTATCTCCACCAAAAATGGACAGGTCACAGGTGGTTGGTTGGATTACCTGACCAGTAGTGACCTCACCTATCAATACCGGGATACCCCAACCGTCATCACAATACCCTGCCCAGAAAATGTAGTAGCCAGTACTAGTGGCAATGCTTTTAAAAATAGTTATGACAACTACATTAATTAAAGAATCCCTGAGAAGCGGCAACCCTATATGAGCACAGCTCCCTAGCCTCATATCCATCACTAAAGGTAAGTTTCTTCCCGAATTTGATTCTCCCAAATATTAATATCCTTGTGATATTCCACTGATAACTTTTTTAATCTACAGTATGTACAGTCGAGGTTAATAAGTGTTGTCAGATATTTCACAAAGTTTTGGACACTGACTAATACTCTGAGGGATAAGCACTTTTCCCAGTAACTATAAAGATACCA
This sequence comes from Paralithodes platypus, assembly GCA_032716605.1. Lineage (NCBI taxonomy): Eukaryota > Metazoa > Arthropoda > Malacostraca > Decapoda > Lithodidae > Paralithodes > Paralithodes platypus. The sequence goes on from CM064582.1 coordinate 25,569,864, forward strand.
ATTACACTTGTTGAGCGAAAAACCCTGGAATCTATGACAACACTTAATACCCCTGATCGTACCTACTGTGTATTTACAGCATAGCTAGGCTTAATAGACGCCCCAATACCCGAGGGGAGGGATAACATTTTTATTCAGCATTTCATTTCATATTCAGCTCCGACATTGTCGCTGAGATGATAAAAGCCTCAGGGGAGATTGGTGTAAACTTAGTCACTGAGTTGATAAACACCATTATTAAAGATGAGAAAATCCCAGAGGATTGGCTCAAAAGTGTAATAGTAAATATATACAAAGGAAAAGGGGATGCGCTAGATAGAGGAAATTATAGGGGCCTGAAAATGCTTGACCAAATCATGAAGGTCTGTGAGAGAGTCCTTGAGGGTTTGATCAGGCAAAGCATCTCTATTGATGATATGCAGTTTGGTTTTATGCCAGGACGTGGTACAACCGATGCTATCTTCATAGTCAGGCAGATACAGGAAAGATACTTACTAAAAGGCAGGGATCTTTACTTTGTGTTTGTGGACCTGGAGAAGGCCTTTGATAGGGTACCTAGAGATGTTGTACAGTGGGCTATGAGGAAACTTGGTGTGGAAGAGTGGCTGGTGCGTGTGATAATGAAGATGTATGAGGATTCGCGAAGTTCGGTGAGGGTGAAGGTGTACTGAGTGATGAGTTCGCAGTCCGTGTTGGAGTCCATCAGGGTTCAGTGTTAAGCCCCCTCCTCTTTATTATGGTCTTGGAGGCGCTGTCTAGAATTTTTAGAGGCGGACTCCCGTTGGAACTGTTTTATGCAGACGATTTAGTCCTAATAGCTGACAGTATGCAGGATGCTGAAGCCAAATTCAGAGAGTGGAGAGAGGGCATGGCGAGCAAGGGTTTAAGAGTCAATATTAACAAAACCAAGGTTATGCATTGTAGTTTGAGACGAGGCAATGTGGAAAAGAGCGGTGCATACCCATGTGCAGTGTGTGGAAAGGGAGTGGGCGTTAACTCAATTCAATGTAGCATCTGTCGATGTTGGGTACACCATGGGAGTAAGCGCTGTAGTAGAATAAAGGGGCCCCTGCCGAAGGATAAGTCAGAAATAGAGAAATTTGAGTGCGTAGTGTGCAAAGGCGAGCTTGTGTTAAGTGATGATCCTGTGGCTGTGAATTTTTGGAAATGAGTCTTTGGAGCTGGTGAACAAGTTTTGTTACCTAGGAGATACCATCTCTGCCGGTGGTGGGGCTGAGGCTGCCACTGTTGCTAGAATTAGGTGTGGCTGGGTGAAGTTCAGAGAATTGATGCCAATCCTGACCATGAAAAGAATGGCTCTCCCCCTGAAGGGAAAGGTGTATGCCTCATGTGTTAGAAGTGCAATGACGTATGCCTCAGAAACATGGGCCGTTAAAGTAGAGGATGTCAACAGAATGGAGCGTAATGAGATGAGAATGGTGAGATGGATGTGTGGGGCCAGGCTACAGGATAGAATAACAAATGTTGAGCTGAGGAGACGTTTAGGTATAAAGAGTATTAGCGAGGTGATGCGTACAAGTAGACTGGGATGGTATGGACATGTGGAGAGAATGGATGAACAAAATTGGGTGAAAAAATGCAGGTCTGTGATTGTGGAGGGAGCTGCACCAAGGGGTGGACCGAGGAAGACCTGGGATCGGACTATACGCGCCGATCTCAAATCCAAGAACTTGACAAGTGAAGCAGCCCTTAACAGGGTTGCCTGGAATGCCGCCATTAGGACAAGAGACTGAAACTGCACTTATGTGTGGAACACTCAGTCTTAAAATTTTATGTATGTATATGTATGTATATGATTCAATATCGAGTTTGATTCTGAACAAGCATCAACACAGGAAAAGCTTATATTTTCATAAATATGCCTAATAAGGATTAACTGAAGTTAATTTGTTTTGTGTTACCTTCATCTAAGTGTAGCCTACCAAGCTTTAACTTGGTGATAAGGCAATACATGAAAGTAAAAGATAAGAAGATACATAGGCCTACCGGTATTGAAAAGACCGAAATTATAAACGGGCATTATGCCTTGACTATTATGTATATCGTTCCCATTAACTACATTATCTTTTAAAAGGGTAAAGTAAAGATCAACTCCATTGGATAACTTTGAATATCTTCGTTCCTAAAGGTGTGACGACACTATGGTGGCTGTAGGAAGATATCCAGGTGGGCATAGATCAATATACAGTATAATATTATGTCTTATCCTAATCCTTGTATTTATATAGACCTACCGCACATTATGCTCTACAAAGGCAACCTTCAGCTTGTCCTACATACAACTTAACAAAACCAAATACTGTATGCCCTGTTTATGTACCGGTACTCATTTGTGCTCTGTGTGTGTTCATTTGTTTACATAGAGGGATAAGTTTCCTATCCATTTCAATATATTAGCCAATTTCTAATAGTTACGGTCAAGTTAGGAATATGTTGAGGTAAACATATGCCGCTTATACCTTTATAGTTATTTAAAATTGGCGCCATATAACCACGATGTCAAATCAGGGTAATTTTGTGCTAAGACTTGAATGAATATGAAATGGAATACCTGTACAAGAAAATTAACATGGAATAGCATTGTTTTGGCCATTTTGTCACATTCAAACTAACAAAATAAATGTAAATATAACAGTATATTTAGTATTAATGATTAACTAAGTGGGAATAGGTCTCTCGTTTGAAACCCTGCGGCGATAAACAAGGAGTCAATGATAATGGTGGCTTGAGTTTGGTCATCTCAAAAGTTTGGAGTCTCATATATTCTGTGATACGATAAGTGGTTCAACAATTCTACGATAAATGGAATTAGTAATGCCTGTAGGCTTCATTCGTGTATTCCAACGTAAATGTCATATGCAATATAGACATTAATAGCTTGAACACTGGAGTCCCCTTCATGAAAATCTTGTATGGTTTTGCCAAGTAATGATAAACAATATTTATCATTTCACACGTTATCATTTGATTCCAACATTTTGAGACGTACGCCATATTGTATTAAGCTTTCGTTTACACCACATGTGTATAACTGTATAGCATTTTCGTGTGATATAGCCTAAGGCCTTATTATATAATTACAGTGTTGAAAAAACCAGGCTGAGATCTCTAGATAATTTTTTTTTTTTTTTTTTTTTTTTAAAGAGACAATGAATGGAGGAAGGAAAAACACAGATAAAACAAAAAGGTCCATGTGCCTAAAGGCATCCTCCATTCATAAAATGTTTGTAACAACTGGATTTAAACATTTGTAGATTGTAAGTTTGTGGAAAGCAATTCGAGGGAAGTGAATTCCAAAGAGTAGTAGCTCTGGGGATAAATGAATTCTGATAAGCAGAAGTTCTGCATTGTGGAGGAGAAAGTGTAAATTCATGGGCGCTCTCAGCTGCCCTAGTTCTACGGGGAAAGATGTGGAGAGGCGGCACAATTGAAGCAAGTTCCTCGGAACAATTGCTGTGAAAAATATCTGTAGAATAATGCAAGGGATGCAACGTTTCTTCGTATGGATAATGTAGGAAGGTCCTGTGTGATTGCAGGGTTATTGATTAATCTAATAGCTTTATTTTGAATTTTGTCCAACTGCCTCAATGCAACCACTCCACTTCCACCCCACAGAGGTGAACAGTAATCCATCTGAGAACGCACATGACTTTTATATATCACGGCCAACTGCTCGTCAGTGAAGAATTCTCGAACTCTGTACAGGAGTCCCAGTTTTTTAGAGGCATTCTTAGCAATGCTTCTAACATAATGTGTCCAGCTCAAGTTAGTAGTTAATGTTACACCGAGAATGTCAATACTAGGGGAAGTGGGAATATTTACATCATTAAAAAATATATGGGAGTCAGTGAGATTCTGTCGGTTAGAAAATTGAATGTACAGTACTTGGTTTTCTGTGCATTAAAGGAAACTAGATTCTTTTGTCCCCATCCATTAATTCTAGAAAGGTCCTGGTTCAGAGAAATTGCAGTGTTTAATCAGGCACTAGGCCTAGTGATATTCGTGTATATCCTGCCTAATGCGGAAACAAATGTATTTTAGTTACTTTGTGCCATTGTGTAGGTGGACAGTGGAAGAAATTAAGCCTAATGGCTAGCCAGGTAAGTGTTCTTTAGGCCTAGCCTTGGAGTTTAGATTAGCCTACAGATATGACGATGGCTAGCCTACTTGTGGGAATAGGCCTAGGCTAGCCTATATAATATATTTTTTATCGTAAATTTTGTTTCGTAACCTACCGGTACCTTTGGATTTTTAGTCTAGGCCTAGGCTATATGCCAAGCCTAGGCCTATTTAACCTAACATTTCTGTATTTTTTTCTTTTAAAGACTAGGCTAACCTAGGTCCTAGCCTAAGCCTACTCTTAAGTTTTGGAATAGGCTTAGGCTAGTGAAGTTAGTGCTGCCTAGACCTATGGATTATAATGTCTAGGCCTACCGTATAGGCTAGGCCTAGCCTATGAGGATTATTTTTATTTTCCTAACCTAGTCTTGTATTTTGGATAAATAACCTAACCTAGGCAGCTAGGCCGGTAAATTTCTATAATTGCACCTAGCCTATAGCCTACGAGCTAAAAAAATTAGGCCTATTATTGTAATTTGTATTTAACAGGGTTACAGGAAGGTACAACGAGGTAAGTGATGTGGTATAGGCTAAACTGTATAGCCTAGGTGGCAAAATGCGGATATGGATTATAGCTTATGGGCTGCACTGCTGCAGGGCAATCCGCCCCTCTGACAAAAATCTATCAATCTAGATGTGAACCGGATTTTACAATGTTTTAGAGAGACATTAGCGGCTTAGCCTAACCTAACAACCTTACCTAACCTATCCTAGTATTACCATAGTAGTAGGCCTAGTAGGCTATATATATATATTTTTTTTTTCATATAGGCTAGGCTAGGCATTGTGAATGCCCCCTCAACATATTATTGTATCGAAAGGCAGTCAAAATAGACGGGAACATGATGGTAAGCGTCCACTACCGCTCCGCATAGTGTAAACAATGGTGGCAGTACGCCCGCACAGCAGCACCTAAAATTTAAATTGTTATGTAGGCTAGCCAATAAACTATATATTTCCTTCACAGTCCGGAATAAGAACTCCTGGCTTAACATGTTCACAGTGTTGAACGGTTGAATCGCTAGGCTTAAAGCAGCCCTATATCCGGAGGTAAAAGTTGGTATATACTGTATATATATATATATATATATATATATATATATATATATATATATATAGGCCTATATATATATACACACAGTATAGCCTAATTAAAAAAAAAAAAAAAAAAAAATTGGCACAATAATTTTAGTCTCCATATTTTCCATCTTGATTGCTTTTAGATTGCAGGAAATGCTGTTTTAGACACCTAAATTCTCAAAATTTTCCCGGGAGTGCATGCCCCCGGACCCCCTTAGAGCTCGCGCCTTTGGCGCTCGCCGCTCCGTCGCTCTATAATGAAAGCAAAATAATAAACCATAATGATAACACAATTCACATTTTGTGGATTGACACCCTGCACGTACTGGGTCTAGGTTAGGTTAGGTTGGGTTGTTGTTGTTGTTGCCCAAGCTGCCTGGCCGAACAGCCCCAAGGCCCCGAGCAAGACCAAGGCCATAACCGAGCGCCCCCACAGAACCCTCCCAGCCGACCACAATAAAGCATGGGTGACCGAAGCCACTCCATGGCGGGGAGCTGAGGAGGGCGACAGAAACGCCCGGGAAACCAAAGCCCCACCCAGGGCCCTGTGCCCCTCAGCAATTATGAAGAGAAAGCTGAGGGGCAAAGGAAAAAAATGTGACGCTTTGGCTTCCAATCTTGGTAGATTGGGAGGTCAATCCACGGAAGAGACGCCGTCACTTGAGATCTAGAAAATATATAAGTAAAAGGAACAGTCAGAGTAAGCTATGGGTATGGCAGAGATAGCTCAGTTCTCACTCTGATAGACCAGCCCATCACCAATTATAGACCAGCCCATCACCAATAGACCAGCCCATCACCATGGTTAGGTTGTTGTTCCCCAGGCTGTCTGGTCGAACAGCCCCAAGGTCTCGAGCAAGGCCAAGGCCATAAACGAGCGCCCCCACAAAATCCTCCCTGCTTACCACTAACAAAGCCCGGGTGACCGAAGCCACTCCAAGGCAGGGAGCTGAGGAAGGTGCGGAAATGCCCGGGAAACCAAAGCCCCACCCAAGGCCCTACCCAAGGCCCTGTGCCCCTCAGCAATTATGAAGGGAAAGTTGAGGGGTAGGGGAAAAATGTGATGCTTTGGCTCCCAATCTGCCAACTTCTAGGTTGGCAGTAGGGAGGTCAATCCACGGAAAAGACGCCGCCACTTGAGATCTAGAAGATATATAAGTAAAAGGAACAGTCAGAGTAAGCTATGGGTATGGCAGAGATCGCTCAGTTCTCACTCGGATAGACCAGCCCATCACCACATGACTACAACCCAATCCTCTCAGCATCAGCTAGGAAAGGCCCTAGAAAGCCACCTTTGGCGGGGGTTAGGTTAGGTTAGGTTGGGTTGTTTGGTTAGGTTAATATACTAGGTCTCAGAAACAAGATTCGTAGTTGCGGTAGTCTTTCCAGATACGCCCGAATACGGAATACTATATGGGCGGCGGTAAGGGTTCGTGTTGTATCCCACGTAGGCCTACTAGGTACTACGGACACATTGTAGGCGTTAGGTGTGTATTAGGCTTGTATCCAATGTATAAAATATTTTTGTCTATGTTACTGGATATTTATGATTTAAATAAGTGCTAAGTTTTCGATAAATCTGGTTATTTGGCTTTGCAATTAGGGAAATCATGAGCCGATTTCCGACATTTTGTTAGTCTTTTTTGATTCTCAAAATACGATCCAAGTTTTGCCAAAAATTGGCTCTGGTTTTCCAAAATTATGCTTGTTGGGGTTTGCAATTTAGGGAAACGTGAACCAAAATTCTAAATTAGGTTACTGTAATTTGTTTACTCTTAAAACTCGCAAAATCCGAGCCAAGTTTTGCCAAAACTTGGCTCGGGTTTTCCAAAATTCGGGTTTTATGGCTTTGCAATTTCGGGAAACCTGAGCCAAATTTCTAAATGAGGTTACTGTAATTTTTTTGTCTACAAACTCGCAAAATCAGAACCAGCTTTGGCCAAAACTTGGCTCGGGTTTTCGAAATATTGGGTTTTAGGCCTTTGAAATACCTTAAAACCCGAGCCAAGTTTTGCTAAAATACGTTTTTATCGCCGGTTTACGCATTTAACCCCTCATTTTCCCTGTACTTCATAGCCCTCCCCACTATCGGGCGGCGTGTCTTAAGATCGTTGTATAATGGGGAAAACGGTTTTGCCGAGGGTTGTAATTATTTCCAAACACTATACAGTATATTGATGAAAACTAACAGGGAAAAATTAAAAAATCCATGGGAAAATTTGTGATATAAAAATGGAGTTTTTCCCAAAATTATTATTGTATTTAACAGGAAGGTAGGCTACAACGAGGTAAGTGATGTGGTATAGGCTAGGTGGCAAATTTAAACACTGGCAATGCCGCAATGGTATAATCCTGTGTAGCGGGTGGACCTGTACATAGGCTATATCTCAATAATTGGTAAATTGATACGGTGTGACAGTCACGAGTTTTAGCATGTGGTTTTTTTTGTTTTTTGCATTTTTTCTTTGATATACAGTGTTGTTTTATACCAAGGACTGCAGCAAATGAGTATTTACCCATTATCCAACAATCTAAAAACACGGCCCCCACTAGTGGGGAGGGCTATGAAGATCAGGGAAATTGCGTGGTAAAAGGGGTAATATGGGAAGAACTCTGAAAATAAAATATAGAAAAGTAAGAAAACGTTAAAATGAGAAAATCCGAGCCAAGTTTAAGCAAAAGTTGGCTCGGATTTGGGTATTTTTCAGAGTACAAAAACCCCAAAATTGGGAAAAAAAAAGTTGGCTCGGCTTTTGGCATTTTTCAAAGTAAAAAAAAAACAGTAATTGAATTTTGAAAGTTGGCTCGAGTTTTCATGTTTTTTGAAACCCATTAAACCCCCAAATTTGAAAACCCGAGCCAATATTTGCCAAAACTTGGCTCGGGTTTAGCGATTTTTTGAAGTAAAAAAACACAGTAACCTAACCTAGAACGTTGGATACAAGAATAACCCTTACTTACCAGATAGTATGTGTCCCTAGTTTATCCCATACCTACCAGCTGATCCCTTGTCATGAACCTAACTAAGAAACCTAACCTAACCTAACCTAACCTAAAAGTTGGCTTTGTGCAGTGGGGACTCTGAAAATGTTATAGGGGAGGGAAAATAAAATGTACGCAATTACCAAAGCAGCACTGGATCACGCAACTGTAAGGTCCCCGAATAAGGTAGGAAGGAAAACAAAAATCTATAAAGCAGAAATCCCGTAAAACAGGACTTGTCATTATGCAGACAAGACTCTGTGTTTTACCCTATATCTCCTTTATAATACATATGCGAAGGGAAGGACATACTGTATATAGGACTGAAGACTATTATATAACATACCTATAGGCTACACAAACATCGATGGGGCTTGTAACTGTCACACCGTAAAATCTTACCCAATAATTTGGTAATGTTACAATATACAGTATTTGGTAAAAATTTAAGAGACCCCGGAGTGACTGTCGTATTTTAGTATTTTTAACATTAGCCTAACTTAACCTAACCTAACCGAAACTAAACAGGGAACGTGAGCTGGGTTTAGACCGTCGGTTAGTTTTCGGTTAAGTTAGGTTAGGCTAGGCTAATGTTGAAAATACTAAAATGCGACAGTCCTCGGTATTAAACAACACTGTATATAAAATAAAAAAAAAATTGTTAATATACAGGAGTCGCAACAACGTGTTTTTCAGGTATTTTGATTTTGTTTTTGGTGTTTTAGTGGAATCTAGTGATGAAATTGAATGGGAATTAAGCATTTACCCATTATCCATCAATCTAAAGACACGCCCCCCCGATAGTGGGGAGGGCTATGAAGATCAGGGAAATTGAGGGGTAAAAAGCGTATAGAACACGATAATACACATTTGTAACCAAAATTTGGCTCGGGTTTTGTCTATTTCCAGACCCATATAACCCGACATTTTGAAAACACGAGCCAAGTTTTGACGAAACTTGGCTCGGATTTTACTAATTTTCATGTTAAAATTACACAGTAGCCTTAATAAAATCTTTGTTTGGGTTTTCATAGGGTTAACATTAGCCTAACCTAACGAAGTAAGAATGGGGTTAACATTAGCTTAACCTAACAACCTTACCTAACCTAACCTAGTAAGAATGGGGTTAACATTAGCCTAACCTAACCTAGACCCAGTACGTTGGATACAAGACTAGCCCTTGCATGCCAGCTACTAAGGGTTCAAAGTACCCAGTACGCATGCCAGTTTAAACCTATGCGAAAAAAATCTTTTACTTTATGTTACTTTGCGATCACCCATTAACCCTTCCAGCCCGGCTGTCCTTTTATAAGGACACTGCAGCAGATGGGCAGGGCCTTTTCCCTCACGCACTACTGCCGCCTCATACCACTTCCCGCGCCTGAACGTACGAGTCCGTATACGGACGATTCCGCCCGCCTTGGAACGCGGACGTTCCCGCTCGATGTCGGTACTTTTCCGCTCTCGAACGAACGTTGCCGTTTACGGTCGCGCTACTTTTGCCTCGATTTAGGCCTAGACTGGTCGTCCTGCACTTCCATTAAGACATATTTTAATGCTCCTTTTTACCAGGCTGTGCCTTCTGACCTACAGGACCTCTTCACTGATACCGGCCTTAAGGTATTGGTCTCCATTATGTTTTGGGGTGGGGTTTCCTTCAGTTCTTCAGAGGGTTGAGCCTACCCCTTGGTTTTTTCTGACCTGGGGTTTGGGGCTCTTTGGCCTGTTGCTGGTTCCCCTATGGCCTTCCTGATCCTCCTTTTGGAGGGTTCTCTTCAGCTTTAACTTCCGGGGGACATGGGGGGGGGGGGGGGGGCAGCACTCTCCTTCATTGGACGGGACTCCAGTCTCCAGGCCTAGTGAGAGCTTTTAGGCTACTCCCTGCCCTGGTGCCTGTAGCCTATTCTGGGATCTCTGATCTTTATTTTGTGCATGACCTCATGACTGATACTCCTGCCTGGCCTCCCATTTCGGGGGCACTCTTTGGCCTTCTTAAGGATTCCTCGACTTTCAGTGGTTTTCTCGTGGTGCTTTCGTCTTGTCTCTGCCAATGACATACATGCGTGCATTGCCATGGCCTTTATTTTCATGGTGCTTACAAACAGGCTTTATTCTTGTTCCTGTTGATGACATACATGCATGCCTTCCCATGACCTTCACAGTTTTTTTTTCTTCTGGTTCCAGTGTAGTATGTCTCCTTCGCTCTGCTCTCGCCACGGGTTCCTCACCGGGTGGTGAGTTCCACCCATCCTACATTCGTCCTACATCCTACATGCCGCTCCAGAGCGGATTTCCGCCCCCGAGCGGAGCGGCCCGTTCTGGTCCACTCCTCTCTGGGTCGGTGCTAGGGTGCTTTGCTTTGCCTCTGTATAGGGACTCGGTTGCAGTAGTTCACGGACTTCTCCTTTTCATCAGATTGTGCTCCCACTCTACTCTGATGGTACCCTTGGGCATCTTCTTCTCTTCAGTACCTTCAACCTTTGGGTATTATTATTATCCTCTTCCTTTATAAGGCTTTTCATGCCTTCCTTCTCGGGACTTGCACGGGGTTCTTTGCACTTGCTGGTTTGCCTGGTCTCTCCCTGATCCTCCGCATGGGGGGTCCCTCTTCACCCCTCACCACGCACAAGGGGGGGGGGATACTCACTTTCATGAAAGGTGCTCCATTTGCAGGGTGTAGTGACCACTTTTGTGCGTTTTTCTGCCCTCGTGCCTGTTTCGAAGGGCCCCCCTTTTTCGTCCTTCCCTGCCTCAACAGGGGCAGGGGGTACTCTCCTATCAAGGATTCAAGGGTTTTTTACCAATATTGTGCTTGCACACATTTCCTGTGCTTCATACATGGGACATCAGTATCTTTTACTTTCCAATTGCGATGTGGATGTCACTTCCTCCTTGTGCGCGTCGGAAGTCTTCAAGGCGCCAGATCGCTTTTCCTCCAAGTGCCTCGTTCGGGCGTCCTGGCTGTTTCCGCGGACTCCGCAACGAAGGTGGGTCGTCGCTCTCCTTCCCCATCCCGCCGACGATCTCCGACTCCTCTGTCCGGTTCAGGCCGTCCATGTGGCTCCACCCAAGGCTCAGGAGGCCACTGCTGACCGGTTTTGCCTCCATCCGCCCCATGCTTATGTACATGGCGGTATATTGGGACACTCTACTACCGTCCCTCCTATTTACCTGTGGTAACTCTTTGTGGCCCGCCTGCTTTCTTCCCCTGCTCTGCCTGGGGCGCTTCATACATGGACCATCGGTATCTTTTTCCTTTCTGGTTGCAGTGAGGATGTCCTTTCCTCCCTGTGCACACCGTGGGGGTTCCCGTCCTGCCATGCCCATTGGGACATGGAAAGTCCTACCCATGTCTCGTGCTTCAACCGCGATGGGTTTAACCCTCGGAGGTGTAGACCGTGTCTCGTCGATCTTGACCTTTGGGTCTCGTCCTACGTTCCCGGACGCTGTAGAGGCAAGGTCTCTCCTCTGCGCTCCATGTTCGGGGTTTCGCTCTCTCTGTCATGGACCGCCTCCGACGGTTTCCGCGCTTCCTCAACGAAGGGGTGCGAAAATTGCAGAACATTGTCCAACCTATCTGGCTCCTTAAACCGTTGTCACGGGTCCACCGCACAACCCGACTGGGTTCATTAGATCATTCCTTTTCGCGCTACACTCTATGACGCACACACTTTTTCTGGTGCTCTATTTTTGTGCCTACAACTCCTGTCACCTCCCCTTTGGGGGAGTTGTGGGCCTTATTTAAGGTACCTGTGATTCTAGACAGATGATACGTGCTGTAAGCACACTGAAAAATGGGCTCAAATGTGTTTTTCTTGGAGTGCAGCGTCGAAACTGGAGGTTACTTAATTTTTTGCCATCTGCGCATGCGTCGCCGCTTGGGCGACCCTCGTTCATTTAGGCTTTGCCTTTTGTATTCATTATACTTGCGGTGGCTTTAGTTTTGTCTTTAGTAAGCTTCTTGTCATTATAGTTTTTTGTCACTGCCTTTATTTTTGCTTTTCTTCTTGTGAAATTAGGCCTAGGCTTACTTGTGCCCTTCTCGTTGGTTGGAAGGGGGGCGCTGACCCTTGTAGGGCCGATCCCTTTTGGTGGTCTTTTTACTTGTTGCTGCCTCTCTTCAAGAGTGCAGGAACTAGTGCGCCTGGTAATTTCATATATTACTGCCTCAAGTACCGCCTAGGCTACCTTCCGAGTTTTGGCCTAGCCTAGGGGGGGGGGGGGGCATTTGGATTTCAAAACTGTGGCAACCTCCATCTGGCATACAATGCTCACTTTTTGATTGACGGACCCGGTGCTCTGTCTCCCTGGATACGGTCCCACAAAACCGCGAACGTAGCCCGTTCTGATGAGTTTTTGTCTGACAGTTTTTGTTCTGTCTACTGCCCCTCCTACGGTATTGATTATATTCCTCATCAAGGGTACAGTAACTGGTGGCGCCTTGTAATTTCATATATTACTGGCTCCAGAACCGATTAATATGGGGAAGAGCAAGGTTATGGTCTTCGAAAGGGGTGAAGTCACAGAGTGTGAGGTGAAGCTGAACGGTCAGGCTATGGAGATCGTCAACTCTTTTAAGTATCTGGGCAGTGTGTTGAGTAAAGATGGGACTATGGATGAAGAAGTGCGGGAGAGGGTACAACAGGGGAAGAGGGTTGTAGGAACGCTAAAAGCAGTAACAAGAAATAGGGTGGTCAGTATGGAAGTGAAGAAGTCCTTGCATGACAGTGTGGTAATCCCGACACTGACTTACGGAAGCGAAGCATGGACGTTGGTTGAGAGACTCAGACCAAGAGTGAGAGCAGTGGAAATGAATTACTTAAGGAGTGCGTGCGGAGTTACATGGAGGGATAGACAGACTAATGAGGAAGTAAGAAGGAGGTGTGGTGTGGAGGTAGATGTGCTGGAAAGTGTGAAAAGGAACAACTTGAGATGGTTCGGCCATATGGAACGTATGGAAAGCGAGAGAATGACTAAGAGGGTGTACGAGAGCGAGGTGGAGGGACAGAGAGGGAGAGGTAGACCGAATATGAGGTGGAAGGATGGAGTGAGGAAGTACATGAACGAAGGTGGTGCTGGTTGGGGGGAGGGGCGTCGCCTGACTGGGGACAGAGGTGCATGGGGGTGGTTTGTTCGTGGCCACCCCTTCGGGGATCACGGCGTCAGGCTATAGATAGATAGATAGATAGATAGAACCGATTAGGCTAACTTCCGTTTTTAGCCTAGCCTTGATGGGGGGCGTTTTGGTTTAGACTGCGACTCTGCGGCCTCCTCAATCTGGCATACTCTGCCCCTGTATTGATATTACGGCCCCAGTGCTCTGTGCACCTGACGCTTCGGTCGCTTGTTGCTTACCCTCATCAAGGGTACAGTACCTGGTGACTCCCTGTAATTTCATATATTACTGGCTCTGGTACCAAATAGGCTAACTTCCGTTTTTTCGCCTAGCCTATTCCAATTCATTTTTAATCTGACTCAGGTACCGAATAGGCTAACTTTTTTAGCCTAGCCTAGAAGGGGGTATTTGGTGTACAACTCTGTGGCCTCCTCAATCTGGCATAAATGCCCCTGTATTGATCGGCGGCCCCAGTGCTCTGTATTCCTGTCGCTACGATCCCTTGTTGCTTACCCTCATCAAGGGTACGGTACCTAGTGGCTCCCTGTAATTTCATATCTTACTGACTCAAGTGCCGAATAGGCTAACTTCCGAGTTTTGGCCTAGCCTAGGGGGGGGGGGCGTTTGGCTTTCAACACTGTGGCAACCTCAATCTGGCATTCAATGCTCACTTTTTGATTGACGGCTCCAGTGCTCTGTCTACCTGGCCTCAGTCCCACAAAACCGCGAACGTAGCCCGTTCTGATGTGTTTTCCTCTGACAAGTTTTTATTCTGTCTACTGCCTTACCCACAGGCTCTCCCGCGCCTGATGTGACTTTCGGAGGGTTACCTTTTGGAAGGGACTTTTATTTTACTGGCCTTCCACCTTCCTGGGTGCCACAGACCTCTCAGACGTACCGATGGGTTGCCGCCCTGGGTCGGGTACTCCCCGCTCTAGGTCGGACCTTTCATTTAAGGTCCCATGGTCTCCCTGGGCCCCTCCGATCTCGAACGGGACTTTCCGTTCTATGTCGGAGGTCTGTTTTCACACTGACTGATACCCACAGACGCTCTAGAACGGGACTTTCCGTTCTATGTCAGGGGTCTGTTTTCACGCTGTCTGTTACCCAAAGACGCTCCCACGTCTGCTGTGACTTGCCAGGCTACCTTTCCTGGATCCTCGGCTTACGGCGGGGCCCATCTGGGCCTCTCCGCTCTCGGACGGGCCTTTTCCCTCACGCACTACTGCCGCCTCATACCACTTCCCGCGCCTGAACGTACGAGTCCGTTTATGGACGATTCCGCCCGCCTTGGAACGCGGACGTTCCCGCTCGATGTCGGTACTTTTCCGCTCTCGAACGGACGTTGCCGTTTACGGTCGCGCTACTTTTGCCTCGGTTTAGGCCTAGACTGGTCGTCCTGCACTTCCATTAAGACATATTTTAATGCTCCTTTTTACCAGGCTGTGCCTTCTGACCTACAGGACCTCTTCACTGATACCGGCCTTAAGGTATTGGTCTCCATTATGTTTTGGGGTGGGGTTTCCTTCAGTTCTTCAGAGGGTTGAGCCTACCCCTTGGTTTTTTCTGACCTGGGGTTTGGGGCTCTTTGGCCTGTTGCTGGTTCCCCTATGGCCTTCCTGATCCTCCTTTTGGAGGGTTCTCTTCAGCTTTAACTTCCGGGGGACATGGGGGGGGGGGGGGGGGGGGGGGGGGGGGGGGGGCAGCACTCTCCTTCATTGGACAGGACTCCAGTCTCCAGGCCTAGTGAGAGCTTTTAGGCTACTCCCTGCCCTGGTGCCTGTAGCCTATTCTGGGATCTCTGATCTTTATTTTGTGCATGACCTCATGACTGATACTCCTGCCTGGCCTCCCATTTCGGGGGCACTCTTTGGCCTTCTTCTTAAGGATTCCTCGACTTTCAGTGGTTTTTTCGTGGTGCTTCCGACCAGGCTTTCGTCTTGTCTCTGCCAATGACATACATGCGTGCATTGGCATGGCCTTTATTTTCATGGTGCTTACAAACAGGCTTTATTCTTGTTCCTGTCGATGACATACATGCATGCCTTCCCATGGCCTACACGGGGTCTTCACATTTTTTTTTTCTTCTGGTTCCAGTGTAGTATGTCTCATTCGCTCTGCTCTCGCCACGGGTTCCTCACCGGGTGGTGAGTTCCACCCATCCTACATTCGTCCTACATCCTACATTCCGCTCCAGAGCGGATTTCCGCCCCCGAGCGGAGCGGCCCGTTCTGGTCCACTCCTCTCTGGGTCGGTGCTAGGGTGCTTTGCTTTGCCTCTGTATAGGGACTCGGTTGCAGTAGTTCACGGACTTCTCCTTTTCATCAGATTGTGCTCCCACTCTACTCTGATGGTACCCTTGGGCGTCTTCTTCTCTTCAGTACCTTCAACCTTTGGGTATTATTATTATCCTCTTCCTTTATAAGGCTTTTCATGCCTTCCTTCTCGGGACTTGCACGGGGTTCTTTGCACTTGCTGGTTCGCCTGGTCTCTCCCTGATCCTCCACAAGGGGGGTCCCTCTTCACCCCTCACCACGCACAAGGGGGGGGGGGGGCGATACTCACTTTCATGAAAGGTGCTCCATTTGCAGGGTGTAGTGACCACTTTTGTGCGTTTTTCTGCCCTCGTGCCTGTTTCGAAGGGCCCCCCCTTTTTCGTCCTTCCCTGCCTCAACAGGGGCAGGAGGTACTCTCCTATCAAGGATTCAAGGGTTTTTTACCAATATTGTGCTTGCATACATTTCCTGTGCTTCATACATGGGACATCAGTATCTTTTACTTTCCTATTGCGATGTGGATGTCACTTCCTCCTTGTGCGCGTCGGAAGTCTTCAAGGCGCCAGATCGCTTTTCCTCCAAGTGCCTCGTTCGGGCGTCCTGGCTGTTTCCGAGGACTCCGCAACGAAGGTGGGTCGTCGCTCTCCTTCCCCATCCCGCCGACGATCTCCGACTCCTCTGTACGGTTCAGGCCGTCCATGTGGCTCCACCCAAGGCTCAGGAGGCCACTGCTGACCGGTTTTGCCTCCATCCGCCCCATGCTTATGTACATGGCGGTATTCTTGGGACACTCTACTACCGTCCCTCCTATTTACCTGTGGTAACTCTTTGTGGCCCGCCTGCTTTCTTCCCCTGCTCTGCCTGGGGTGCTTCATACATGGGCCATCGGTATCTTTTTCCTTTCTGGTTGCAGTGAGGATGTCCTTTCCTCCCTGCGCACACCGTGGGGGTTCCCGTCCTGCCATGCCCATTGGGACATGGAGAGTCCTACCCATGTCTCGTGCTCCAACCGCGATGGGTTTAACCCTCGAAGGTGTAGACCGTGTCTCGTCGATCTTGACCTTTGGGTCTCGTCCTACGTTCCCGGACGCTGTAGAGGCAAGGTCTCGCCTCTGCGCTCCATGTTCGGGGTTTCGCTCTCTCTGTCACGGACCGCCTCCGACGGTTTCCGCGCTTCCTCAACGAAGGGGTGCGTGCCATGCTTCCCCTTTCCTCTGCTGTCTCCCTGGCGCCTGAATGCTTTTCCCCCGGTGCCTCGTTCGGACGTCCCTACTGTTTCCGAGGATGCCGGGTCGTAGGGGAGACGCCGCTCTCCATCACCACGTCGCCGACGGTCTACGGCTCCACTCCGCCCTGTCTCTTCCCCTGTACGATCTCCAGGCGTGCTTCCGTACTGGGCGGTGTTCTTGCCTACGTAACCTGCTCTACCTGTGGTTGCTGCTCTGGTTGTCCATCCTCCCACTCGCTCCCAGGCGGCATCGACTTCTTTAGTCATGCTCCCTGCGTGTAGCCTGGGGCTGGTTGGTTGGCCTGTCCACGTTCCGTCCCTCGGGACGTTTCCGGTCCCTAACTGACGTCACTTCCCTTCCCTTTACGGGAGGCCGTCATCATGGGGGCACGTGGCGGCATCCTTCCTGGAACGAGTTCTTACACATGCACAAGGAGTGCGCCCGGTGCCTGCGAGTTGGCAGGTACAGCTCGAAGCCTTTGCTCAACGCGACGTACATGTCGACGCGCCCACTCTGTCGGCGTCGTATGAGTTTCAGTTGTGTCTTTCCGTAGTTTCTCTTTTACTGTTCCTTGTGGCTGACGGAGGGCGTCGACTTCGGGGTTCGGTCGGAGATGGGTTCTTCCCCACTCCCTCCTGTCGGCTGCTCCTCCGTGTCGAGCCTCGTCATGCCTTCATCCGGGGTTTCACCTCCATTTTGGGCCTGGTTCTTTGCCCCTACGTTATCTTTCTGGACGTATGCCACGTCCCTTCACGCCACCAGAGAAGGGTGCCCTGGAACGTGTTCACAAGCCCTGGCGGCGCACTGCTCGCATGCTCTCCACCCTCTCCGAGCGTCTGCACCTAGCTCGGCTTCCCCTCAGGCTTATTGTAGCTCCACCGACTAGGGTGCTCGGGAAGGGTGGGGCCCAATTCGGGTGTCTGCAACTGCGGCTCGCCTCCGTCGGCTTCCTGCAGTGTCCCTTCCATGAGGCTGCGCGTTGTCGCCAGTCTCTGTGGTTTTCCTTCTGTTCACTGGCGCCGCCTGAGGTCAGCACGTCGCTGTTGCTTTCTGTGCTCCCTCCGGAGGGGCTCTTCTCTGCTCCTGCATGGCAGGGGTCTTCCCTCTTTGCTGCTGCGGGGCTCTTCGCTCCCCGTCCGCCTGGGATGTCCCGACCCTCCTCAACCGCTTTCTCTTCGTTGGGGTCGGCAGGCCGGCTCGTAACGAGGCCGCCAGACTCGGGGCCCCTACCGGCTCTTGCGTCCCCACTCTCGGTTTCGCTTCGCCGTTCGTGGGCACGCCGGGTAATACAGCGGGGTCTGTCCTCGGGGTGCCGTCCACGTTTCTGCTCCGGCGACCTGCGTGTCCTCGGCCTGTCTCCCCAGACGTCGCCTCTGTTATTCTGTCCATGGGATTATTCGGGCAGTCTCGCCTCACCAGCGGGACTTCCTGTCGCATGTCTTTCTGGTCTCCGTGACGGACAGCGAGGTGTTGTGACCGGTGGTCGACCTGTCGTGCCTCGTATTGATGACTCTCATTATGTCACGTTCGGCGGTTTACCCTTCGGTCTCCATGTCGCCCCTTGTGTCTTTACGACCCTCGTCGGACTGGCCTTGCCTCCCCTGTTCACTCGGGGTCTTCCGCTCCTCTTTTCCTTGGTGGGTGGGATCTTCTCCGCGAACTCTCCCGCACACTGTGTGGACGCCGCTCTCCTTGTTCCTCCTCGTTCCTCGGTTCGGATTCCTAGTCGCCGTTCCCGAGTCCTGCCTTCCACCGTCGCAAGATGTGCCGTGGGCGGGCCTCGACTGGGACAGGTCGAGCACGCCTGTCACCCTGAGTCGGGTGACTGCGTAGTCTTTTCGTTCTTCAGGACCTGGCGGGGTACCTATTTTGCCACGCACTCCTTTCCACCGTCGCACTGCGTGTACCCTGCCTACCCGGGACTGCCGACCTATGGGCGGTTGCTCTGTCGATGGGACAGAGCACCCGGGTAGTTTGGTCTTTCCAACACACCGTATTCGATGTGTTTCCGCCACCCGACGCCCTTTTTGATGTGCAAAGCCCTCCGCAGGCTGAGTGGGTAAATGAACTTTGTTTGGTTGTTCACTTCCATCTGGCCGGCACACGCCTGGTCCGCTCAGCTGTGGCGGTGGCGCCCGAATCCTGTTCCCCTATCGTTCCCCGATTTCCACTTGGGATCGATTGGTGGCCTCGGGCCCTCGTTGGCCTTCACATCGTGGATGTTTGTGAGGCAGGGTGGCTGCCGACGTTTAGTCGTTCTTTGACTGTCAAATCCTCTCCACTGGCCACATTCTCAGTGGCAGACTTCCGTCTCTCACTGGCACGGTTTTCCTTCTGGGATGACCAACACGTCACGGACACGCCTGTCGGTGGCGTTCGTGTTTCCCTACCTCATTTGGTTATTTTTGAGATGCGTCCCAACATATGCACCACGCTTAGGACGCCTGTTGGCCATTTGGGTACCGTTTGAGTCATTCACGGGGTTGGTCGTTCCTCACAGGGTGTTGGATTTCCTCATGCGGGCCTGCTTTGGACTTAGGCCTACCCCGCGTCAGATTCCTCCTCAGTGGTCTCTGGCGGAGGCTCTCGTCTGCCTCTTACATTCTTTACCCCGCGCCTGAACACTTCCATGCCATGACACTGTTCCTTCTGGCTTTGGCGGCGGGTGACGGCGTCTCGGAGATGGCTGCCATGTCTAAGACCCGGCCTTGCTTCTGTTTTCTCCCGTCCTTGGGTCAGTTACTTTGGCTCCGTCTGTTCGTTTTGTGGCTACAACCGTACGCGACACTCCCGTTTTTCGGCCTTTCCTGTACCGGCTTCCACACGTGGTAGGGTTCATCGTCCGTTCTGCCCGGTTCAAACCCTGCATCCGTATGTGTACTCGGCCAGGCCAGTGTCGGGGTTGACATTACGGGTGGCGCCTACGTCCGATAGGAGGCTTGATCGCCGTGCTGTGGGACTTCACCTGTGTCGGGTTCTTCGGGCCGGTAACCCGTACGTTCAGGGCACAGCTCATGCCGTCCGTTCGTATGCTGCTCCATTCAGGTTTTACTTGCTTTTCCTCGCCCGGACTTTGCCGACACAGGCTTTGGTCTTCCCCCACCACGTTTGTCTCCTCCTCTCTGTCGTTGTCCACCGACAGACCGGGGCGTCCTTGTAGTGCGTTGGGCCTGCAGGTTCCCTCAGGGTCTCCCTGCGGGGTTCCTTCTGTCTCTTGTCCTTCTCCTGTCCTGTCCTTCCGTATTGGGGGGGGTGGAGGGAAGGGTATTGCACTATACCCATACTTGCACCTATTTTAAAGATTACTAACTGGGCTAAGCTTTTGTGATACTTTCTAGTCTTAAGTATACTACATTCTTTCGGTATGTCTTGTCCTCATACCACTGAACTTTTCTCATATGGCTTTTAGTGCTCGTCACTGACACTGCTCATGTAGTTTCTCGTCACATCCTGTACGGTACTCATATTCTGCGTATGCCGGTATTTACTCGTTCCAGTATGGGTCGTCCTGCTTTCTTCCGGAAGGAAGGGGGGGGGGGGGGGGGGCATCCTGGACTTTATATTCATCATTATGAAATGCATCATTGTTTGTGCACCTGTCTGTACACTCTTTATATAAACTCTCTTGTTTAAGTCAGTCTTTCCATTGTCCTGATATTTCCTAAGGGCTAAGTTTGTGTTTTTTTGCTTGGATGTCCGCCTCCAATTTGTTACTCTAGCTCTACGTTGGAGACGTAGAGGCTACTACTAAATTGGGAGGTTTGACACTCTCCCAATACCAAAGAAGGAAAACCTTCTATTTGGTAGGTAGCCTCGGAGTATCCAACGTCATAGTATCCCGCCCTCACGCCGTACCCCTGCCCATCCAATCTTGTCTAATTAACTTGATACCTTGATGATCTAATGAACCCGGTTGGGTTGTGCGGTGGACCCGTGACAACGGCTTAAGGATGGACAATGTTCTGCAATTTTCTCTTTTCTTTCTCATCAATATTTTCATTTCCTTTAAAATAGTAGCCTCAAGAGTGTGTACAACATACCTAGTAGAGAGAGTAAGGTGCTACTCTAGATGTTATCGATTTAATCGCGCTAGTGATTACGATAATTGTCCGCTCCAGAGCGGAACGGAATTATACGATAGGTATATACAGTAGCTCTACGTTGGATACTCCGAGGCTACCTACCAAATAGAAGGTTTTCCTTCTTTGGTATTGGGAGAGTGTCAAACCTCCCAATGTGGCATAAACAACGTGAAACATACATGGCATGGTTATACATGAATAGTAATCAATACATGAATAGTAATCAATACATGAATAGTAATCAATACATGAATAGTAATCAATACATCAATAATAACACACCCTAACCATATATATAATAACCTACATTAGGCCAACTAAATGGGGGCAGATGGCAATGAATTAGTCACTGTAGCACAAACGTGCGAACCACTGAAGACCTCACCAACACGTAGAATCACGAAGAGTAGGTTGAAGAGCAGAATGGCTCCGTGCAGGACCCCTCAGCTAAGTGAGACAGTCCACGAGCACTAGCCCACGAGGCATACTTGTTGAACACCCAAAGTGGACTGAACAACAGGCCCCAGTTCACCCTATAAGAAGCCTCATGACTACACAGTGAACTAATAATGAGCTAGGATAATAAAAAAATGCACTTAGGAGCTTCGCCTTAGCACAACGAGGACTCCGGCACGTATACGATAGACCCTGAAAAATAGTCTCCAGGGCCCGCATTTAACACTTCACATCCTACACAAGTCGATAAGCTACCTGTCCTCAGCACATAACATGTAAAGATGAGCAAAGACTCAACAGAAACGAGAGGAGGTGACGAACAAGGCAGGACAGGAGCGTCAGGAAACACGTCCTTTCAATGGGGGCCCGGGAGAATTAAGGGCGAGCTAGGGCTTCGATGAGTGAAGCGAAGCATACACAAACAGCAGACGTATGAGAAGCGCAATGCTAAGATCAAAGTTTAATTTTTTTATTTCATTATTTTTTACTAGTTTTTCTAGTACAGTAGTGGTATCCACATCATAAGAACGAGTCCGGGAGTGTTTTTTTAAGAGCGTTTCGCTCACGATGTATGGCAATCATATTTTGTTCTCTCTCGGGCGGGAAGTTTGAAAGACAAGCTTGAGTTCAAAGATTGGCCATTACCTACGTTAAGATGCATCGTCAATGATGAAGGGGCCACTAATAAATATTGCATTATGGGATGTGCGCAGCTGCACGTGACAGGTGATTGGCTAAATGGGTGTGACATCATCTAGGGAATTCCATTGCTATTGGTTGATTATTTCACATCACTTTCAAGTCAGTAGACAGTGTCCAGACATACGACTGTAGCGAAGATGGTGGCCGAGCCGTTTATAGGGAGACTATTATTATCGTATTATATAAATCCCTTATTATACATTTCAGCTTGTAATGACATATATATCAATGATATATATGCTCTACCGGACCTATTAAGCCTAAAAAGATCGATGGGACTACTGTCGGTCCAAAAGATAACCTTTTCCGTTTAGCCTAGCCTAGGCCTATAGATTAAAATATAAAATTTGCAAACAAACCAAACCAAAACTGGGACAAAGACAATATAAAGTCTAAACAACTTATCAAAATCGCTATGTGGAAACAACGCTTGCTAAAATAAAATTTATGAAATGAAAGAAAAGATAATTGGTAAATACTCATTTCTTTCAGTCTTTGCTGTAGAACTAGAACAACACTGTATATATATCAAAGAAAAACAAAATTAAAACAAATATATACAGTATACCGGTACTGTTAATATTTATGGCTGTCACACGTTAAAAATTTACCCCAGTTGCAATACCGGAGACGATACACGTATGTTATCGCTCTGTTTTAACCTTCAATAATCTCTCTACATGCAATATATATATGGCTAGGCTAGCCTATACACCTAAAGCTAGAGTAAAACTGGAAACAAATTGCTATGTATGACATTGGGCCTACAGTATGTTAGTATTTATTTGTTTTTTTGTTTTTTTGTTGTTGTTTTTTTTTGGGGGGGGGGGGATTTCTAGTTTTACACCGGGGAAAATTTTTACAAGTACAGTAGTGTCTCACATAGAACGAGAAATTGGTCGATAAACGAGGCCGTTCTATGTGATTTCGTTCTATGTGATCGCGGCATTTTGGTGGCCCAATATGGTCAATGTTCACTGTAAGCGTAAATTTTCGTCAGGAGCGTACGATATTTTGCACGTTTTGTACAATATTTCGGCGCTGTATATGAGAACTCGTATTTGCCCTACTTTGATGGCGAAATCGTTCTATATGATCACATTCGTTCCTAACGAAAATTTTGGAACAATATTTTAGGTCGGCGTTCTATAAGCGACTCGTTCTATGCGAACACGTTCTATGTGAGCCCCTACTGTACTGTATTTTATATTTTGGTAAAATTCTGGGCTGGTTTTGAGGTCACAGCGAGTTTAGCATTTTTTGTTTTTTTCAGTTTTCTTTGATATAGCCTACAGTGTTGTTTTAAACCAAGGACTGTCGGAAATGAGGGGATGGATTTTGAGTTCGGGCGTACGGTCGTCATGTTTACATAGGGCGATCGCCGAGGTTAACTTTGCGTCTATTTTGACGGCGATTTTTTCGGTTATTTACCCCCTCCTGGCAATATATATGATGATGACAATATGTCATGGGGGGGGGGGTGATGGGGGCAAAGCCCCTCCCTCAATATAATATTGTATCCAATGGCATTCAAAATAGACGGGAACATGATTGCAAAGGTCCGACGTCTCCCCCGCCGCCGTCATGTTTACATTTGTCGATCGCCGTGGTTAAGTTCGCGTCTATTTTGCCGTAGATTTTTTCGGTAATTTGCCCCCTGCTGGCAATATATATGATGATGACAATGTCATGGGGGGGTGAGAGGGGCAAAGCCCCCCCCCCTCAACATATTATTGTATCCAAAGGCAGTCAAAATAGACGGGAACATGATGGCTAAGGTCCGACACCACTACGCGTAGTGTAAACAAGGCTGGCGGTACGCCCGCACTTAACCTTCTTGCCGAAATGAGTATTTACCCATTATCCAATAATCTAAAAACACGGCCCCCACTAGTGGGGAGGGCTATGAAGATCAGGGAAATTGCGGGGTAAAAGACGAAAATAAAGGGTAATATTAGCCTAGGCCTAACCTAGCAACCTTACCTAACCTATCCTAGTATTATAGATGGGGGCTGCTGCCCCCACACCCCTGCTAGTTGGGCATTAAAATAATAAAAGATTGACGGACGCCGAAAGAAAAGTCGATGAAGTCTACATTGTTTACTCGGCAATCTTCATATTTGGCTGTCGATAACAGGAGGTAAATATTAACTTTTTTACAGTAGTTATAATTCCATTTGCAGCGCTACTGACACATATAGGAATGTAGTATGGTATATGACAAATTTATAGAAGCCATAGAAAATGATGAGTGTGCTGTGAATTCAAAACTAGAATTAAACCTATATTATTTTGTCCTTTTTTATTTTTTTTAGTGTAATTTTATAAACCCCGTCGGAAATTGCAAAAAAAAACATTAGGCCTATCCATCAATCTTAAGACACCATAGCAACAACAAATATTCGCACGCTCGTGATCATGTTCCCGGCAATTTTGACTTCCACAGTGGGATACAATAATGGGTTGAGCCGCCTCGCCCCCCATGACTTATTGTCATCATACCTTTATACAGTATATGCTAGCAGGGGGGCAAATAACAGAAAAAAAAAAAAACTAAACCACGAGTGTAAGATCTATGTAGGCTAAACATGACCACACAGTCGGTAACTACATCCTTCCCGATATTTTTTAGTGATTTAGGGAGTATATTACAATGAATTACCCACGGTTTGGACATACAGTCGACCCTCGCATGGTCGGACCCCAGTTGACCGGACTTCGGTTTGTGCGGACCCAACAGCCGATGCGGACAAGTCCCCAAAAGTCCGGACAAATCGGGCAAAAGACCGTTAATTTAAAAGTTGTCTGGTATTTTAATAGTTTGTGTTTGTCTATCGCTCACTTCTCCCTCTGCAACTCTCTTTCTATCTATCTATCTCTCTAATTCATCTACCTAACTCCCTTATACATTAACATAACTATGTCTTATTTGGTCTTTTTTTAATCTATGAATAATTTCTAATACGATGGAATTGAAAACAATATTACCCTTCTAACACACAAATAATAAAATGAAAATGAGAGTAAATAAAAATGTCTCCTTTGTCCTGCAGAAACATAAGTCCGTCTCATATATGTTAGTATTTTATCACTCGCTCGCCCCTAGCCACTCTCTCTCTATCTATTTATCTCTCTAATGCATAGACCTAACTCCCTTATACATTAACATAACTATGTCTTATTTGGACTTTTTGTAATCTATAAATCATTTCTAATGCGATGGAATTGAAAACAATATTATCCTTCTAGCACACAAATAATAACATGAAAAAGAGAGGAAATTACAAGTGGGGTACCTCAGGGATCTGTGTTGGGACCACTGCTGTTCGTTGTTGTTGTTGTTCCCCAAGCTGCCTGGCCGAACAGCCCCAAGGCCCCGAGCAATTCCAAGGCCATAACCGAGTGCCCCCACAGAACCCTCCCCGCCGACCACAATAAAGCCTGGGTGACCGAAGCCACTCCATGGCGGGGGGCTGAGGAGGGTGCGGAAACGCCCGGGAAACCAAAGCCCCACCCAGGGCCCTGTGCCCCTCAGCAATTATGAAGAGAAAGTTGAGGGGCAAGGAAAAAATGTGACGCTTTGGCTTCCAATCTTGGTAGATTGGGAGGTCAATCCACGGAAGAGACGCCGTCACTTGAGATCTAGAAAATATATAAGTTAAAGGAAAAGTCAGAGTAAGCAATGGGTATGGCAGAGATTGCTCAGCTCTCACTCTGATAGACCAGCCCATCACCACATGACTAGAACCCAATCCTCTCAGCATCAGCTAGGAAAGGCCCTAGAAAGCCGCCTTTGGCGGGGGGATAGCTCCCCTATTTCAACCCCTTTCGGGGTTGGGCACCCGCCCGCCACTGCTGTTCGTTATATGTATCAACGACTTGCCTGAAGTTATAACTAATGGAAGTGAGGTATACCTGTATGCGGATGACACTAAACTGTATAGAAGAGTGAGGAGTAAGGAAGATATGGGTTTGCTTCAAGGAGATGTGGAGGGCATGAAGGGATGGTCTGAGCATTGGTTAATGCCTTTTCATCCAAAAAAATGCAAGTACATGCGGATTGGGACCAGCGAGATAGACAAGGTAGGATACAGTATGTATGAAGCGATGGAGGAAGTGAGTGCAGAAAAGGATATAGGAGTAGTGATAGACAATAAGTTAAATTTCTCAGAGCATTTAGCGGAAAAGATAAACAAAGCCAATAGAATTGTAGGGCTGATAAGGAGGACATTTGTGTCACTTGACGAAGAAATCTTCAGGAATCTATATACAGCGCTGGTTAGGCCGCACCTGGAATATGCAAACCAGGTGTGGGCTCCATATATGGTAAAGGATATAGAAGCAGTGGAGAAAGAAAGTGCAGAGGAGAGCTAGCAAGCTGGTACCAATGTTGAAGAACGCGGGCTATGAGCAGAGGTTGAGGACACTGGGGCTTCCGACACTGGCATATAGGAGAAAGAGAGGGGATATGATAGAGACTTTTAAGATAGTGTCAGGAAAGTACGATGAGGATGTGTGTGAAGGTATCTTCTTGATGCGGGAGGGAACAAGAACGAGAGGACACTAAGAAAATTTACAAAGAAAGAAATAGGCTTGAGAAGGCAAAGAACTCATTTTGTGATAGAGTGGTAAATGAGTGGAACGCACTGCCCCAGTATGTAGTCGATTCCGAATCAATAAGGGAGTTTGAAAGGAATCTTGATAAAGCATGGGGAAGACAAGATTTGAAGTTTGATTATAAAACAAAAATACAGAATAGTAAAAATATTGCGTCTGCTACCGCCGCCGCCAACACCGTGAACGACCGCAGCAGTGCAAGTACTGGTACTGAGCTGGATACACAGGCATAGTTTGCCTTTTTCCAGAGGATCTACTGTAAGAAACTGTACTGTAAGAAACTGTAAGAATATAAAAAGTCTCCTTTGTCTTTTCAGAACCAATTAAGTCTGTCTCATAATAGTTTGTGTTTATCGCTCACTCCCCCTCTGCAACTCTCTCTTTCTATCTATTTATCTCTAATGCATCTACCTAACTCCCTTATACATTAACATAACTATGTCTTATTTGGACTTTTTGTAATCTTTGAATCATTTCTAATGCAATGAAATTGAAAAATATAATATCCTTCCAGCACATAGATAAACAATACATAAGATAGTCAAAATATTTCAACCCCTCTTGCTGTGTGAGGCGTCGAGCTTCAGGGAGAATGCTAGTCTACTCGGCCCACGGGACAGCTCGGCCAGGACAGCTCGGCCCACGGCGAGACAGCTCGGCCCAGTAAAAATGAGACAGCTCGGACCCGTGTTTTTTCCTTAATACTATTATATTATCTTAACCTAACCTAACCTAACCTAACCTAACCTAACCTAACCTAACCTAACCTTAAATTAACCTAATAGTTGAGCCTAAATAACAAACTAAAAATATTAGGGAAAAGGCCACACATGCGCAGATGGTGAGTTTGGACAGGATTTGGTGCTGCATACATGGCCTCACCCATAAACCCTCCACTTAGCTCTCCCCATCCTATATCCTGACTGGTCTCGTCAAATTGCCCCATAGCAAAACATGGGGCCGAGTTGTCCAAAAGTGGGCCGAGCTGTCCGAGCCGAGTTGTCCCGTGGGCTGAGTCGTCGAGTCACCGCTTCAGGGACCGAAGATTTACGTTTGATAGATTTTTTTTTTTTTTTCCCCACGGTATAGGCTACACAAAATGATGGGGAAATATTGTAACATGTTTTTAATTGACATTTGTGTAGTTTTTGCTGATTATGCAAAAAAAAATCTTTAATTCCATCATATCGGAAATGATTCACAGATTATATAGAGACCAAATAACATACACTTTTAAGTGTGTTCAATAGTTTTGCATTATCAATAGGGTGTAGCACAAGGCTTATCAACATCATCACATTAACGGGGTCGGGGTTGAGGCCGGGACGGGGAGGGGAGGGAGTAGGCCTACAGTGGCGGGGAGATATATACAGTATACTGTATATATTTTTTTATTTATTTATTTATTTTTTTCATGTGAAATTTGTCATATTAACCCTCCAGACCCGGAAGAGCTCTTGAACGCCCATAAAAAACACACCCTAGCTACCCGGAAGGTCTCTTGAACGCCCATGAGCTTAAAGCCTGTAAGCTTGGTGTGCGAGGCGTACATCCGACGCATGTAAACAACAGCCGGCTGGACCGACGCCCCGCATCTCCGGCCACAAGAAGGAGTGCGTCGCTTGTTCGTGTGTGCCTGTATGTTATTGTTAAGTATCGAAAAGTAGTGTAAATTGGCTGTTTTTGCCATAAAGTTATCTCCAATGAAATCATCATCACAACTGAACCAGTTGACTTAGAGAGCTCTATTTAACGCCATTCTACAGGTACGAAACACATCTACGCTTGGGGATGCGCGGGAATGCGGAAGCAGTCAGAATAACAAAGATACGGTAGCCTAGGCGTAGACGTTTTTCGGCCAAAACCCCCGGATTTCGGGGAATATTTATGTAATGCGTAGCCGGGGCTGGAGGGTTAACCCTCTGTTCCCGGAAGGGCTCTTGAACGCCCATAAAAAAAGCATACACGAGCTGCCCGGAAGGGCTCTTAAACACCCATGAGCTCAAAGCCTGTGAGCTTGGTGTGCGAGGCGTCGGTCCGACGCATGTAAACAACAGCCGGCTGGACCGACGCCCCGCATCTCCGGCCACAAGAAGGAGAGCGTCGCTTGTTCGTGTGTGCCTGTATGTTGTTGTTAAGTATCGAAAAGTAGTGTAAAGTGGCTGTTTTTGCCATAAAGTTATTTCCAATGAAATCATCATCACAACTCAACCAGTTGACTTAGAGAGCTCTCCTTAACGCCATTCTACAGGTAAATAACACAGCTACGCTTGGGGATGTGGGAAGCAGTCAGAATAACAAATATACGTTAGCCTAGCCTAGACGTTTTTCGGCCAAAACACCCGGGTTTCGGGGAATATTTATGTAATGCGTAGCCGGGGCTGGAGGGTTAATGACAAATATGACCCTTATTATGTTTTCAGGGACAGTACAGCACATAGTAATTACAGTAATATTAACACAATAATTAAAAGGCACAGGCTTCAATTCATCCTAAAATCACTTAAAACCGAGTGAGAGAACATTGTAAACCGGACAAAAATCTATTTCCATGTCCGGACTTTTTCAATGTGCGGACAAGGGTCCCCCCTATTAGTCCGCACATTCGAGGGTTGACTGTATATGCCAATGTAGTACATGATATAACTAACATATAATCCTAAATAATATATTATAACTACGACCCGGTGGTAAATTAGAAATACCGGTACCGGTATATATAAGCAGGGGAGAGGATGATAACCTACTGAAAGCAATGGAGGAGATAGATAATAGAGAGAACAAATATAAAATTTTGATTGGAGATTTCAATTTGCCAAGGATCAACTGGGCAAATTGTACTACTCCAGTGGGACAGGGTAGCCTGGAAAATAAGTTTATAGAGAAAGTGAGAGATTGTTTTTTAACGCAACATATTGTAGAGATGACAAGATATAGAGATGGGACGCAGGGGAGTGTACTTGATTTGATTTTTAGCAATGAAGAGGATATAGTGGAACATGTTAATGTGGATAGCCCTATAGGTCGTAGTGACCATGCCTGTATAAGCTTTAGTTGTAACATTAAATCGGAGAGGGATAATAGAAGCAATAGAAAAATATACATGTATGATAGAGCAGATTATGAGCTGCTGAGACGGTGTTTGGACATTGACTGGGGGGAATATTTGAACGGTGAAGACGCTGAAGGAATGTGGAGGAAAATTAGAGTCAAACTGGAGAATGCTGTATCCAAAAGTGTACCAGTAAGGGAATATAAGGATAAAACAAAATTGAGGAAAAGAACTAACCCAGAATTGCCAATGAAAAGAAAGCTTTGGATATTGATTAGAAGAAAGAAACGATTGTGGGAAAGATTAAAATTGTTAAAAAAGAACAGGGGGTCTAGTATAGAGGCTAAGGAAGTGAATCTGGAACGCAGACAAATAAACAATAAAATAAGGTGGGAAACAAGGAGGGGGGTGAAGGAGAGGGAGAGAGAGATAGCTAGAAATGTGAAGGATAATCCAAAAATATTTTGGAAGTACATTCAGGAAAAGTTAACAAGAAGAGTAGGGATCCCAGAGCTGGTGGGGGGGTTGAATGATGGGAGTAGAGCGGAGACTGATAAGGAGAAAGCAGAGGTGCTGGGGAAATACTTTGGGGGGGTACTAACAGTGGAGTCGGAGGATGCAGTGCCTACTATTCCCATCAAACAGGCACCGGCACTAGAACTAGTAGAGTTTTCCCATGCTGGAATAAGAAGGGCTATAGAAAAAATGAACAGAAGTAAGTCACCGGGACCGGATGGGATACACCCAAGAATCATAAAGGAAGGAGGGGAGATGTTAGTAGAGCCATTGAAAATGTTATTTGAGGTATCGTTTAATACAGGACAAATCCCGATGGACTGGAGAGAGGCGAACATAACAGCTATATTTAAGAAGGGAAAGAGAAATGACCCAGGGAATTATAGACCAGTCAGTTTGACAAGTGTTGTGTGTAAACTAATGGAAACGGTAATTAGAGAAGGAATAATGGATCATATGAAGTCAAACCAACTTTTCAGTGGGAGACAGTTCGGATTCTTGCAGGGGAGGTCGACGGTACTACAGCTAATTAAGGTGGTAGATGATTGGATGCAAATTCTAGAAGATGGTGATGTAATAGACGTGGTATATTGCGATTTTATGAAGGCCTTCGATAAGGTCCCACATAAAAGGTTAATAGAGAAAGTTAGAAGCTATAATATAGGGGAGAAATGTGTGAAATGGATAGAAGCCTTCCTGAAAGATCGGAGACAGAGGGTACTGGTGAATGGAATAGGCTCGGGGTGGAGGGAAATTACAAGTGGGGTACCTCAGGGATCTGTGTTGGGACCACTGCTGTTCGTTATATTTATCAACGACTTGCCTGAAGTTATAACTAGTGGAAGTGAGGTATACCTGTATGCGGATGACACTAAACTGTATAGAAGAGTGAGGAGTAAGGAAGATATGGGTTTGCTTCAAGGAGATGTGGAGGGCATGAAGGGATGGTCTGAGCATTGGTTAATGCCTTTTCATCCAAGAAAATGCAAGTACATGCGGATTGGGACCAGCAAGATAGACAAGGTAGGATACAGTATGTATGAAGCGATGGAGGAAGTGAGTGCAGAAAAGGATATAGGAGTAGTGATAGACAATAAGTTAAATTTCTCAGAACATTTAGCGGAAAAGATAAACAAAGCCAATAGAATTGTAGGGCTGATAAGGAGGACATTTGTGTCACTTGACGAAGAAATCTTCAGGAATCTATATACAGCGCTGGTTAGGCCGTACCTGGAATATGCAAACCAGGTGTGGGCTCCATATATGGTAAAGGATATAGAAGCAGTGGAGAAAGTGCAGAGGAGAGCTAGCAAGCTGGTACCAACGTTGAAGAACGCGGGCTATGAGCAGAGGTTGAGGACACTGGGGCTTCCGACACTGGCATATAGGAGAAAGAGAGGGGATATGATAGAGACTTTTAAGATAGTGTCAGGAAAGTACGATGAGGATGTGTGTGAAGGTATCTTCTTGATGCGGGAGGGAACAAGAACGAGAGGACACTCTAAGAAAATTTACAAAGAAAGAAATAGGCTTGAGAAGGCAAATCTATCTATTGCCTGACGCCGTGATCCCCGAAGGGGTGGCCACGAACGAACCGCCCCCATGCACCTCTGTCCCCAGTCAGTCGACACCCCTCCCCCAACCAGCACCGCCTTCGTTCATGTAGTTCCTCACTCCATCCTTCCACCTCATATTCGGTCTACCTCTCCCCCTCTGTCCCTCCACCTCGCTCTCGTACACCCTCTTAGTCATTCTCTCGCTTTCCATACGTTCCATATGGCCGAACCATCTCAAGTTGTTCCTTTTCACACTTTCCAGCACATCTACCTCCACACCACACCTCCTTCTTACTTCCTCATTAGTCTGTCTATCCCTCCATGTAACTCCGCACGCACTCCTTAAGTAATTCATTTCCACTGCTCTCACTCTTGGTCTGAGTCTCTCAACCAACGTCCATGCTTCGCTTCCGTAAGTCAGTGTCGGATTACCACACTGTCATGCAAGGACTTCTTCACTTCCATACTGACCACCCTATTTCTTGTTACTGCTTTTAGCGTTCCTACAACCCTCTTCCCCTGTTGTACCCTCTCCCGCACCTCTTCATCCATAGTCCCATCTTTACTCAACACACTGCCCAGATACTTAACCCTTATTTAGCGGCGAGCAACATAAGTCGAGTTAAATAAAGCTGGACTATGTGGCGGCGCTCGACATAACTCGAGTGGCAATTTCAGCACGTAATGTGGCTGAGAGAGAGAGACAAGTGGTGGCAGGAGACTAGCGAGCGTATGACTGCTCCAGACCACCGCGGCGAACGTACTGACACAAATCTCAGCTCCCTCCTCCCTCTCTCACTCGCTACATACTCAATTATGTACTGAAAGTACCGAATTACCTGCTTTTTGCACTCGCGTTGCACGGTTATTGCAAGAAAACTATCCATCATACAAGGATCGTTATGGTGTCATTCGAAAGCTCTGTTTATGCCCTTTCAGGGATAGGTACTTGTTTTACGTTCTGGGTCTTATTTAGGCATGAAAATGATCACGTAAACAGCCCTATTTTGGCTAAAAACACCCCGCTGTGCGGTACACATAAATAAACCGCATAGGCCGCTCGTAAGGTGTTAAAAGAGTTGACGATCTCCATAGCCTGACCGTTCAGCTTTATTTGTATTTGAGCCTTTTAATTGCCACATTTGCTTCAAATACAGTCAAATACACTAAGGCAATCACATAGTGCAATGATCTTTGTATATAACTACAAATTTATATGAACATTAAAAATCAAACCTTAAGAAATATGAATATATTTTCTTTAATTATGCAAAAGTGCAGAAATATCAAGAACTGTGAAATAATTGCTAATAATACACAAGCGGAATTTGTTATTTTCTTGCCTTGGTGTGCAAAGGAAGTCTACTTTGATAAGAGCCAAAGTATTGCAATGTTAAGTTTTATACAATAAGTACCAGTACTGTACAAGTAGTGTCTTACTTGAGGGGTAGCCGAAGTCAAGTAAATATTATCCGTTTATATTTAGGATGAAATTGGTACATAATTTGCAAATACAGTCAGGTCTCGATATACAGTATGCGGTTAATTCGTACCGTTTATATCAAAACCGTTCTTTTGAAATAACAGGCCTTATGGGAATTAATTCATTCGTTCCAGCCACTTTCCTAAAGTCCTCCTTTTAACCCTTTTTGCCTACCTACAGCCGACTTATTTATTAGTGGCCCCCTTCATCATTGACGATGCGCCTTAACATTGTTTATGGCCAATCTTTGAACTCAAGCTTGCTTTTCAAACTTCCCGCCCAGAGAGAACAAAATAAGATTGCCACACATTGTGAGCGAAACGCTCTAAAAAAAACACTCACAGACTCGTCCTATATGATGTGGGTATCATTACTAGAAAAAACTAGCAAAAAATAATAGAAAAATCAAAATTAAACTTGATCTAGCAATGCGCTTCTCATGCGTCTGCTGTCTCCCGCACGCTTCGCCTCGCTCATCGAAGCGATCTCTCGTTCTTTCTTCTCCTGGGCCCAGACGTGGCGGACGTGCCTCGCGGGTGTGCCAGCCCTCCTTCATTCTTCACCTACCCTCGGACATTGTGAGTCTTTTGCTCATATGTACATGCTAAGTGCTGAGGTCAGGTAGCTTATAGACTAGGGCTAGGCTGTGTACGTCCTTTCTCTGGCCCTAGGATACTGTTTTCCGGGTACTTAGTAAAGGCGAGTGTGTTAGACGGAGTCCTCGTTGTGATAAGGCGAGGCTCCCACGTGCTCCCTAGCTCATATTTAGTTCTCTTGTTAGTCATGAGGCTTCTTTTAGTGAACCGGGGCCTGTTGTTCGGTCCATTTTGGGTGTTCAACAGTATGCTCTACATGATGGCTAGTGCATTTTAGATTTTCTCACATAGCTGAGGGGTCTTCCACGGAGCCATGCTGCTCTTCAACCTACGCTTCTTGATCGCTACGTGTTGAGATTGGTCTTCGCTGGAGTGCAGGTTTGTGCTATTATTATTGATATCATCGACTACTGCCCCAATCTAGTTGGCCTCATGTAGGTTTCATTATTATGGCTAGGAAGTGTTTTTTATTGATTGTGTATTATTTATGTATAACTATGCCATAATATGCGCACATTGGGTTATCTGTTCTGGGAGGTATGGCCCTTCCGGAGGGATTTGTTAAAGTGAGACTTAGTCAACGTGCCTCTAGTTGCTTCAAGCGGTTTCCCCGCCGAGAAACTTCCGGAAACATCTAGAGCTATGTTAAAATTCGGATTATCCTTGTTTGGCACTGGATATGTTGGATTTTGTTTGTTTTGTTTACCGGCGTCTAGTTTAATTTCTTGACCGACATATTACTACACATGTCTTTTTGGGAGAGTCCGGCTACCCGCCTCCCTTAAAACATTTTTTCCGCCTCACAAACTTAACAGAGAAAATGTTCGTTGCTTGGTACTATCAGAATGTTCTCCTGGTGGTTGTTGTTGTTCCCTAAGCTGCCTGGCCGAACAGCCCCGAGTCCCTGAGAAAGGCCATGGCCACGATCGGGCTTTCCCACAGAGCTCTCATTGAGTGTAGATTGTATTGTTGGCGTAAGTGGTTGTGTGAAATGCAGTCTTCTATGATGTGTTTAATGGTATGGGGTGCTGTGTTACATCCCGGGCAGGCGTCGACAACGGAGTCATCCAGTCTCTTCTGATAGCTCAGGAGAGCTGGATGGTGTCCGCATCTCAGCCTGGCCAGGTGGACTCTGTCCTCGCGAGGAAGGGAGGATTCGGAAGGATGGATTTCGGGAGGTCGTGCATGCAGCTGCGTGTTGTCTGTGAGTGAGTGGATGGATCGGTGAGAGATATGAGTATGGATGTGCTTCTGGAAGTTGGTTCGGGGTGGGCAGGGAGGGAGAGAGGACAATAATTGTGTGTGATACCGTGTGCTGGGTGTTGTTTTGATATTTCTTGGTGTCTGTGGGTGTGTTGCCATGTAGTTTAGTGGGTGGTCTTGGTTCGTGGAGGCTGCTGCCAGGAATTGAGTGCCTCTCATATCCAGATGGTCTTTGACTTTGAGAATTTTGGTTTCTTGATGTAGGTGATCTGTGGGTGAAGTAGCTGTGCAGCCTGTCCTGGTGGTTAAACAGTGGGGAGCCACATCCGCCGGGAATCAAACGGCTGAGCCGAGAAACGAACTCACCCATTCCTATCTTGAGAATCTCAGTAATCTGTGTAGCTTATATCGGGACGTTGGTCCGCCGCGAGTTAAAAGACAATAGATTCACAGTAGCGTTGGTCACCGGATCAAGTTCTTTCATAAGATGGGATTAGATCAGTGTTGGTCACTTAGGTAAGAAGTTATATAAACCAGTAGCACATGGGAGGCTACTCACTACTCTGTTACATTTTTTGGGAATGTGTATAACGTAAGGGGAAATAAGATTGTATAGTGTTATTCAAGTCTTTTTTCTCTTTATTGTTGGTGATATTTTTATTTTAGCTTTTCCAGCCTAGCGTGTCCTTATGAGCATTGATTCTTGAAATTTTCTCACCCTCAGGTTCGCAGTCTGGACACCTAGGAGGATCTGCATCTCCCCGGCGGGAGGGAGCCATGGATAAGAGTAACTTTGCGTTTTGCTCCGCCTTGGGGTGCAAAAATTTAGCGGTCATTGGTCATCTTTTGTGCATTAAATGTGTGCCTTGTTTGTACAGGTCTCATGGCTGGTGGTTATCCAAATCATGCCCCAAGTGTTCTGTGCTACGTAATGCCTATCTCACTCATTCTGATGGACTGTGTGAGACAATTCTACTCCACATTAAGTCAGTATTTGTAACATACTGTAAGACAGTTGCTCATAAATCTTTACAGTTGGATGACCCTTTGTTAGACGATTTTCTTAAACCAGAGCCTTCCGCCTATGTTTCCGGTATTTCTAATGTAAAGCAAACAGTTACTCCGCCGGCTTCGGCAGATTCTCGCGATGCTCCCTCCCGCCAAACCAAGCGACCCCGAACCACCAAGAATCCGCCGGAAGTGCCTTCGTCATCATCTAGGCGAGATCGGTCCCGCTCTCCCGTAGCAGCTCCCAGGTCCTCTTCGCCCCTTGTTTAACAGGAGTCAAAGAGACACCGCTCTGACTTTTCCGCCGCACTCTCATCAGGCGATGATAGAAAAGAAAAAAGGAAGCACTCCAAAAGATCCTCCTCCTCGAAGGCGGCGGCTCAGCTACTGCCACTCAAGCCGGAACATACCTCTTCTTCGTCGCAACAGGATGCCCCTAGAGACACAGCAAGTAATGTCTCCGGCCAATCACACCGCTTCACGATGCCGCACCGAGTGCAGCCTGAACCCAAAGTTATTCCGGTATTAGGATCGGAGCGTGCCAGTAGTGTTGTGTCTAGCCGTCAGGAGGATGAGTGCTCCTCTGACCAGCTTGACTCGTTCCAGGAACCCATGGACTATGATATCCCAGACCTAAACCTGGGAGATATATCTCAGCCTGGCGTTCCCTTAACACAGACTGAAAGACGTGATACTGCTGCCCGGGCTGGCAAGTCTCGGTTGGAGGCTTTACCAGCCCCCCCAGCCCAGTCACCTGGATTCACCATACGCCAACAAGGAGTAGACACCGAGGAGTTGCCGCCTGGCCAGCGACCAGCTTCTCGGCATTCCGGAATGCAGGGCTCAGATATGTCTCAGTCTGCGTCCCAGTCAGACCAGGAAAGTGGAGTTTTTGTGTCGAATGAGAAGTTGCAGGAGTGGTTTGACTTTATGAGACAAGTGAAGGGAGAGCGACAGGTTAAAGTAACGGCACCTGTGGCCCCGGCGGTGCGACCTCTAGGCCAGGTGCCTGTTCAGACTCAAGTTGATGTTAACATTCCTCCTCCCAGAGTCACTCCAGCGGCTACTACTTCGGGAGCCGCAGCAATTTTACCTTCCAATCTGAAGTTGTTCTCGGATCTTATATGGACCTGATATGTCCTGGTCTGTTCTTACTGCCATTCGCCCCGAGGTCGCACAGCCCACGGTTACAGGTGAGACACCTGTGCTAGAGCATTGGGTTATTGAGGTGAGTGAAGCTAAGAAATTGAGGGCCAAGAACCAGCTAGGTGAGGTGTTAGATGTCATTGTTAAAGCTATCCCCACCATTTATCATCCTGATTATTTTGTCTACATGCCATCCCCTGCCCTGCCTCCTGTGTCATCTGGGAAACCATATTCAGATTGGACTAAATCAGATGGGTTAAATGATATAAAACTGTTACAGGGAATTATCCCAGAGTTAAAATCAGTACCTTTTAGGGACGACGCAGGTTCGTCCATATTTCATATTAGTGGCGGGGAGTCGGGGCCGTGGGCGGCATGGGGGCAGGAGGCTCAGCTGTTTGCCAGCACTATTTCTAATAAGAGCAGTCATCAGCTCCCGCAAGAGGATCATCATTGGTTCTCTATGCCGGTAGGCAAGGCGGAAGGGATCCCACAACATATACTTGATTTTTTTGGGGCCCCTAAGTTATCTATTTGTCAGTTGTCTGAAGCCTTTTGTTCCCCCACACAGGTACAGATAGATAAAGATTATAAAATTAGGCAGAAGGCCTGGAGGTTAGCGTCCCAATACCTGCTCAGCCGCCAGCTTGCGGCCTCTCTGGCCAGGACGACTGAGTTGGTCACGGACGCTGGCACCCATAAGGCTCTCTCTCTTACTAGGCGCCTCTTACTCCAGAATTCTATTCAGTAGCAATGATAGCAAGGCCTCTCATCCCCCCAATCCTAAGTCAGAGTCACAACCCTCCAATCCAAAAAACTGAGACACCACGCAACTCTCTCACTCACAGTGCCAAGGCAAGGCGAGACAGATCCGAGGGTAGTTCTGCCGGATAATACCAGTCATGTGACTGGCAGTTTCCGGGATTGTCACTGGGCATGGCCCCGGTGAACGCGGACAAGAACAGTAATCCGGAAGGGTCTCTCATGGCGGTGGTCCCGGCGACCTCGTTTACGTATCCCCACAGAATTCAACCTCGCTCAATTCCTCATCCTATCAACTCCGGTGTTCCTCAGGGTTCTGTCCTATCTCCTATTCTCTTTCTAATTTTCATAAATGATCTTCTCAACTGTACATCTAGTCCCATCCATTCATATGCAGACGACTCTACTTTACACCACTCAATTAGTTTTCCAGAACGCCCCAGCCAGCAGTCCCTCAAAAGTAAACGTTATGAAGCCATAAAATGCTTCTCTTCTGATCTAGCTACTATTTCCAATTGGGGTAGAGAAAACCTTGTTAAATTTAATGCTTCCAAAACTCAATTTATCCATCTTACTACCCGTCAGGAACCTCCAGAGGAATATCCCTTATTCTTCAACAATACAAAAATCAACCCTTCATCTTCCCACAATGTTCTCGGTGTCTCTTTTTCTTCTGCTCTCACTTGGAAAGACCATATTACCAGTCTCGCTAAGGCAGCCTCCCAGAAGCTGGGTGTGCTCAACCGCCTCAAGGGGTTCTTTACCCCTGCACAGCTACTTGCTCTGTACAGGGGCACAGTGCGTCCTTGTATGGAGTATTTTTCACATGTGTGGGGAGGATCCTCTCACACCGCACTCCTAGATAAAGTAGAAAGGAAAGCTTTTCGTATCATTAACTCCCATCCACTCACCAGTTCTCTGCAATCTCTCTCTCTTCGCCGCAATGTTGCATCTCTCTCACTATTCTATCGCTACTACAATAATCAGTGTTCCTCGGAGCTTTCCCAGTGTATACCACCTCCTCTACGTAGGGTACGTTGTACCCGCCTTGCAACACAATCCCACCCCTACTCTGTGCAACTCTCCAACCCAAGAGTGAAATGCTATTCTCAGCCGTCCGGCTGGCTCAGTTGATAGCGTGCCTGAATCCCATCTTGATGGTCTAACGTTCAATCCCCGCTCAGATTGAAAAGTTTTTCTGGGATATAGCCGGCGGTTACCATCTCCCCATGAGCAAGGGGGATGGGTAATGGTCTCTGGTAGACTAAAGAAAGCCAAGTGCTTGTGAATCCTCGAAGGAGGAGAACGGGCGCTATATAAGTAACCAGACGATTATTATTATTATTATTATTCAACTGCTAAGCTCTGGAACTCTCTCCCAGAATCAGTTTTTCCCTCTTCCTATGACTTAAATTGCTTCAAACTCCGTGTGTCCAGGCATTTTAGCTCGAACGTCCCTTGATTTCGGCCCTGTTACTCTTTGAAATCTGGGGGAGGCACTCGCTGCAGGAAGTTATGCCTTTTGTCTCCCTCATTCACATAGAAAAAAACAAAAAACAAAAAAGAGGTGGGATCTGTCGTCAGAGAGATGGCCCTCAAGCAGATCATTATCCCCAGTCCTTTACATCAACCCGTGTTCACGTCCCGGATATTTCTGGTGCCAAAGAGGGACAGTGTTCAGATGAGGCCAGTGATCGACCTGTCCTATCTGAACACTCACATTTACAATCAGTCATTCAGGATGCTGACTGTGAATCAGATCAGATTGACACTCCCGCCGCAGGGTTGGATGTGTTCCATCGATCTCACAGATGCCTATTGGCATGTCCCTATAAACAAGCGTTTTCAAAAATGCCTATACTTTGCGTAACGGGTATCAAACGTTTGTCTTTCAAAGAATGCCCTTTGGTTTAAAGCTAGCACCCCGAATTTTCACAAAATTGGTCCGACAGGTTTTGCTACCATTGCTAAATCAGGGAATCATGGTCCTATGGTATCTCGACGACTGGTTGATAGTAGCTCAATCCAAAATAATTTGCCTCCAACATGTAAATCAGGTATTAACTCATGTAGCTGCCTTGGGATTCAAAGTGAACTTGGATAAGTCAACCTTGAACCCCAGGAGAACGATCCAATGGGTGGGCCTTATCTGGGATACCGAGTTACTCACTCTGAGTCAGAGTGAGGACAACCGTCAAAGGTTTCGGAGGAAACTCTTTCGGTTTCTTCATGCTCTGACTACCACAAGGAGAATCTGGGAGTCTCTGGTGGGTTCACTCAATTGGATCGATTATTCTCAAAAAGTAATCATAATCATGATTACTCCTACGATTACGCCAGTATCCTACACATTGCCGGTACTTAGCATGTATTAAGAAGGGTAGAGATGATTTTTTTCTATGTGTGTTCAAGTTATAGAAGTATTAGTTTATCATCAGTTATTGGAAAGCTGTATGGCAGGGTGTTGATAGAGAGGAAAATAAAGGGTACAGAAGGTGCCATAGGAGAAAAGCAGTTCGGTTTTAGGAGGGGAAGAGGGTGTGTGGATCAGATTTTTGCAGTAAGACATCTATGTGAGAAGTATTTACAGAAGCATAAGGAGATATTTTGGGCTCTTATGGATTTAGAAAAAGCGTATGATCGTGTGGATCGAGAAGCAATGCACGGAAGGTGTTAAGGATTTATGAAATTGGAGGAAATTTGTTAAGAGCAGTCAAGCTTTTATGAATAGAGCAGAGCGTGCGTTAGAGTAGAAATTGAGTTGAGTGAATGGTTTGAGGTAAGCGTAGGTCTGCGACAGGGTTGTGTAATGTCACCGTAGTTGTTTAATGTATATATGGATGGTGAGGTTAGGGAGGCAAAAATAATAACTAGGGGTAGAGGATTGGGTTTAGTAGGAAAGAACGGTAGAGGTTGGTGAGTTGAACCAGTTGCTGTTTGTTGATGACACAGCGTTGGTGTCGAATTCTGAGGAGAAACTGCAGCGAGTAGTCAAAGACTTTGGTGTGGTATGTGGGATGAGGGAGAACATTTTGAAAAGTAAAGTGATGGTGTGTAATATAGGTGCTCATAGGGTGAATCTAGATGTGCTGCTGGATGGTGATATTCTGAAAAAAGTGGAGTGTTTTAAATATCTAGGAGTGATAAGCAAGGATGCAGGTGTGGAAATAGAGGTAAAACAGAGAGTATGTGAAGGAAGGAAAGTCTTTGTAGCAATGGGAAGTATGTGGAAGGTGAGAAATATCAGAATTAAAGTTAAAAGTGCAATGTATCGAGGGATAGTTGTACCAACAGTGATGTATGGTGCTGAGACATGGGCTCTGAAGGCACAAGAGAGAAGAAAGCTTGATGTGATGGAGATTAAGTTAACTGCTTGAGGAGTATAATGTGGAGTGACTCGTAGAGACAGATCGAGGAATTAAGAGGTACCGGTACGTAGGAGAGTGGGACAGCAGGAACCTTTGTCGGCCAGAAGGGTGCTGTGTTTTAATAGATGTATTGAGCAAATGGGAGATGAAAGCCTTACCGTAGAACCGGGTCGCTTCGGACTTGGGTCGTAACTTCGGACATCGGCGATAATAAGTAATTAGCCATTGTCATTATATAATGGAAACGCTTTTTATTGTTTTTTTTGTGGGGTCCGTTTAGAGAAATGGCAAAGGAAGAGCATGTAAAAGCCCTAGAGAACTGACATGAGTACAGTATATGTACACAAAAAATATTATATATATGACGAAAATTTGTAAATTTTTTGCTACCCTGCCAAACTTCTATCACCCTGAAGAAATTTGTTTGTATGAATGATGTTGTGACTGATATAATTTTGTAGTAAAATTACCAGAGACAACATCCACCAAAGGAAATTTGTTACACTTGTATAACGCTCTAGCTAGAACACTATCATTTAACCTATTGTGTTTTCCACAAAAAAAAAAATGGTAACTTCGGACATGGAACAAACAAATCGTTTGTTATTATTTGCCCTATGAAAATAATTCATTATACTTGTCCATCATTAATGGTGGTTAAAGATCAAATAATCATTTTCCGAGTCCAAAAACCCATAAAAATATGATAATATGCTAACCGATTTATATATTTAGGATAATTCTGGATATATAATATATATAAATTAGGAGAGGCATATATCTTGTCAAAAAAAAAAAAAAAATTTGCCGTAAGAAACACCAACACATACGTTATACCTATAAAAAAATTCAAATTCATAAAAATGTATATGCAGTGATAGAGTATACATACCTATATATTTTCACTAGGCCTAGTTAATTTTCGAGTTATTGATTTGACAGCATTGGTTATTTTCCTGCTCAATATTTTCTAAGAGTGAGTTCAATGCCTAACGAGGACAGATCCAAAAAGAATATTTGTTA
This sequence comes from Paralithodes platypus, assembly GCA_032716605.1. Taxonomy (NCBI): domain Eukaryota; kingdom Metazoa; phylum Arthropoda; class Malacostraca; order Decapoda; family Lithodidae; genus Paralithodes; species Paralithodes platypus. The sequence goes on from CM064582.1 coordinate 25,612,257, forward strand.
AGCATCCTATATAACCCCTTCCTATACTAATTATACAGGCCTAAAAGTATTGACTGTGCATTTTCCAGTAAGACATCGGACAGGAATAAGCAGCAATAATAAAATATTCATATAAAATAGTAGGAGCCGCAAAATTAATGAAATAAAACCACGAACGTATGTCCGAAGTTCCCCTCCGCTTTTCCGAAGCTATCCCAGCTTTCTTGGCAATCATTTTCCATAAGAAATCACTGTATGTCCGAAGTTAGCCACTTTTTAAGATGACTTTGGACACCATTTAGGATAAGGATAGCTCTCTTATTATGGGGGATAATTTTAGGAGGCTTCCTGGATTACCGCGCACTATCACCACACATCACTTGACCTAGTTAAATCTCTATAATGTGTTTACATTCAGGAGATATCGTTAAAAAAACTCGAAAAATGTCCGAAGTTACACGGTTTTACGGTACAAAGAGAGTATATGAGTCTGAAACAAGGGGAGGTAGACTGGTAGGAAGACCTATGTTTAGAGTGTAGTAAAAGTGTTGGAAGATAGAGAGATGACTGTAGAATAAGTAAGAGAAGTGATAATAATTAGGAATGAATGGAGAATGCTTGTGAATAGATGAGTGATAACGCGGTCGTTGGGAGAGGGGGTCGGGTGCCAGTTGGACTAGATAATAGTCTGTCAGGCGCCTGGGCCAGGGAGCTGGTATATATGAAGGGTCATGCCTGGATGTGAGGTGGGCCGGCATTGTTTTTGTGCTCCGCTGTGTATCTGCCTGCTGAGACCAGAACCTCTCCGGGAGGTTTGGGGCCGTGGGTGTGCTGGAGGCCCTTAGTGATCCTTGTTCTCTGGGTCTTCTCCTGGGCGACCTAGATGTGTTTAAGTTTGTGTTTTTTTGTTGAGTTGTGTTGTCCCTGTTCGGGCTCTGTCTCAAGTCGGCCACCCCCAGCTATGGGGTATGTGCCTGAGTATATATATACATACTGTACATACATACATACATACATACATACATACATACATACATACATACATACACATTATGATTTGAAATTTTCTATAATGCTCTCTACATTCAGTGAAGTTCGTTAGCTAATATATTTGTTCAGGTCCTATGTTTAACTTCATTAAAATATGAATTTGTATTAAAGTTTTATACTGAAATGATTCAACCGTCATGTGTCAGGCCACCTCAGAGGAAGAATGATGCCAGATCCCCATTCATTATTTACATTATTACATTTCATTACATTTCATTACATTTCAAGTAATCACAATTGTAATCATGATTACAAAGCTTGTAATCTTAAGGGGAGGTGTGGTGGAGTGGTCTTGCCACTGGCCTGGTAATCCAAAGGTCCCGGGTTCAAATCCCGATGTATCAATGGGAAAATATTATTGGGATGGAATTTGTGCTGTACCTGGTATCAGTGCATTACCACAAGCCCACCGAAACGTCAATAAAATACCCTCATTGTTCCCTGATTAAATAGCACTGTATGAATATTCCCATATTCAAAATATGCTATAGGGGTGCAATGCCTGGTGAGTTATCTGCTCAACAGGTGGCGTTGTGTGTGTGTAAGTGTGAGAGTCCGAGTGTAGGGGGTGAGACAGTGAAGCACGGGAACGAGGTGGCTTCAGAGATGGGGTCGTTTCGGGCCATGAGTGAGCACCGTGCCTCATGTGAAGGCAAGATGGCAGGTGCTCGTTGTACTCTACGTGCTTCACATGTCTCACTCCCTAGATTGGAACAAGACCTCACAGGCTTCACTGTTCATTGTAAAGCGGTGAATGTTAAGGCTCTCAGCCTATGCCCGAGAGGAAGTAAGTTGGAATATAGAAAAAAAAAAAAAAAAAAATCGTAATCAATTACATTCAGGTCTTCTGTAATCATAAATGTAATCGTAATCTTAAAATTTGTCTGTAATCGTAATCAATTACACTGCTCATGTAATCGCCCCATCCCTGCTCTGAGTCAGAGCGAGGACAACCGTCAAAGGTTTCGGAGGAAACTTTCGGTTTCTTCATGCTTTGACTACCACGAGGAGAATCTGGGAGTCTCTGGTGGGTTCACTCAATTGGATACAGCTGATGGTCCCGTTAGGTCGTCTGAAGGTAAAACAAATGATTTTGGAAGGAAACAGGTGCTTTCCGCTGTTGTCAGCGGAAACTCTTCGGAAAATTCCAAAGTTAATCCACAACCTACTGGCGGCTTGGGCGAAGCCAGAAGTAATTCACTCCTCCTTGACATGGACAGCTCCTCCTCCGACGGTCTGGATAGATACGGACGCGTCAGGTACCCTGGGTTGGGGGTATCAGTCGAACCTAGGACATCAGGGTCAGGGTCTATGGTCCAGGTTAAATCATCTTCACATCAATGCCAAGGAGTTGTTAGTCTCCCTATTATGTCTACAGGAGCACGGCTTAAACTTGGCGGGAAAGTCTTTAGCCTTCAGGATGGACAATCTTACTGCAGTCACATGCATTCAGAAGCAAGGGTCAGCGAGATCTCGAGTGTTACAAGGGTTGTCGGAAAAGATCTTTCATTTTGCTGCAAGGCTAGAGATTTATCTTCAGGCAACATATCTGCCCGGCGTGGCGAACGTATGAGCAGATGCTCTGTCTCGGAGACAGAGCACTCTAGTAGAATGGGCTCTCAAGCAAACCGTCTTTCAAGAGATGATTGCGGAGCCATACCTTCCACAAGTGGACTTGTTCACGTCAGAGGTACATCACAAGTTGCTTCAGTACCTCACACGCCGGAGTCAGACTCCGGCGGGAGGTCCGGACGCATTTCTGGTAGACTGGAACAAATGGATCTTCATTTATCTATTTCCACCTCCAGACGCATCCTTAACCCTTCCTCCCCGGGCTCGCCTTCTAAAGGACAGCACTGAGAGCCCGGGGATATGGCCGAAAAACGTTGTAATAGGCTAGCCCTATCTTTGTTATTTTAACTGCTAGAAAATTCACACACATCTCAAAACGTAGCCCTGTTTCGTATCTGTAGACTGGCATTGAGTAGAACTCTCTAGGTCAACTGGTTCAGTTGTGATGACGATTTCCGTGGAGAGAGTTTCGATGCGATGTTAGCAATATCAAACAATAACAAAGACTTGTTCTTGTTCTCCAAAACAATTACAACAAAAGTCGGACTTCTCCTTCTTGTTTTCGAAGGTGCGCTTCACTCCGACCGGCTTGTTCACATACGGTTCGACGCACAGCTTTCAAACCACGCTTAATAGGCTTTCAAGCTTACGGATTTTAAAATGACACCCGGCCTCCTGCCCATCTGCCGCGGTTTAATTTTAAGATGATAAACCAGGCAGGAGGGGTTAATGTGCAAAGTAGTTCACAAACAACGGGATTATCGGGGCATGGTCTCGATGATTGCATCGATGTGGCCTGCCCAAGTTTGGTACAATCAATTGAAGATGTGGTGCGAGAACCCGGTGTCGCTCCCGATCTCATGCTTCCACTTAGATGCAATTGGAAACCTCAAGACCTCGCTGACTTTTGCCTTGTGGATATTCAGAAGGCTAAGTGGCTAGGCCCGTTTGGGGAAAGCGTGACTTAAAAGTTGATCAATCAGTATACATTATCAACACAAAGACAGTATCAATCCCATTGGAAAGCCTTTACTACCTGGATCGTAGAAACTGACCAACAGCAGTCCTCAGTGGCACTGATATTTAAATATTTAAATTATCTTTTTGAAATGCGTAAGTTGTCAGTAATCACATTAACCCTCCTGGCCCGGGCAGGCTCTCCAAAGGACGGAGCTCGTATCCGGGCGATCTGGCCGAATATCAACAAAAGTAAACTAAAGTTAATCTCGCTTAATATATTACCTACATTAATCAAACATATATAGAAATGGGCGCCTTACCTTGCTGCGTAGAATGGCGTTGAGTAGAGCTCTCTAGCTCAACTGGTTCCGGAGTGATGGTGATGGAAGTGGAGGTAACTTTTGCCGCGTATTTACCTCGGCGCGTCCGAACACTCAACCGCGGCCCCGGCTACGACGCCCAGTTGCACTCGTCGCTCCACCCGCAATTATGCCGGGAAGCGATTTGATAGTGTTTTATTGGTTATTATGTCATTTATTATAGTTATTATGTTATTTTCACTCAATAAAGTTATTTACATGAAGTTATTTGTGTCTCTGTCACTTATTACTTAGTTTTATTATTATTATGATTATAGTGTCACTTTCACTGGACTTTGATAATTGATAGTGTTATTTCCCCTTTTATGTATTGTTAGGTAAGCTAATAATATATATAGTGTCACTGTCACTTGTTCATATTGTTATGAAGGCACTTATTATTACTTGTGTGTGTCTCTTTCACTTATACTTAGTTTTATTATTATTATACTGTCACGTTGACTGGCCTAGGCTTATTGAGTGTCATTTTCACTTATTTATTGTTAGAAATATATATTTTAGTGTCACTTTCACTTGTTCATATTGTTATTGAAGGCACTTATTATTACTTATATGTGTCCTTTTCACATATACTTAGTTATATTATTATTCTTAGCCTACATTTGAGTGTCACTTTCACTGTTGTCACTTCCACTTCAAAAGTTTATTAGAGTATGGAAGTCGTTGAAGCAGGTGCCAGCACACAGTCCAACTTGACACTCGAGGCATTCCCAAGTGGTTTTTGTGCTTTTGCGGGGTCTTCTTGTTGTGTGGCTGCACACATGGCACCTCTTCTGGATTCTGCTGTTACTACCTGGTGCTTTGAAAGGAAGGGCGTTGAGCTGGTGCTTCCTGAAAAATTCAGCACACCCCGTTCTGTCCAGCTGGCCTGGTCCTTGTAGTGGCCTCCCTGGTGTACCCGCATGTTTAGCCAGGAGCTCAAGTATCACCTGCTTGTGGAACTTCCGCAGGGACTTGTACTTCTTGGTTCCTGCAGTCCTCAGACGGTAGATGTACGTATTGAGGACCGACATATCTACCGTATGCAGGATAAACTTCTTGTACCACCTGCAAGATGTTCGCAGGCAGTCGATGAAGCCCATCTGCATGTCGGAATTGTCAACGAGGCGCATGTTGAGGTTATAATCCAGGACAGCAGCTGGTTTCTGGACGGGGTTCTTGGTTCTTCGGTCCACCTTCCCTGTGGCGACCATCTCGGCCTTGTGGCATGTGGTGAGGAGGTTGACCTTCCGCTGGTCATGCCAGTGGATGGAGAGGATGGGGCCACTCTTCTTGTGGAAGATGTCCGCCTTCTTCGTCTTGGTTGGGTAGCCTGGCATGCCCTTCCTCTTGCCCTTGACTGTGCCGACAGTTCCGGTCTTGCGGTCATGGAGGTACTTGGTCAGGAGAGGCGACGTGTAGTAATTATCTGTGTAGAGGATGTGGTTTTTATTGAAGTGCCTCTCCATCATCTTCTTCACTACAGTGCCATCAAAACCAATGAGGGGGTCAGTCACAATTTCTCCACCCTTGCCGCTGTAGACTATAAAGTCCAGCACATACCCCGTCAAACAGTCGCAGAGGACGAAGAGCTTGATGCTGAAGCGGTGTCTCTTGGACGGGATAAATTTGGCAAATGAGTTTCAATGCGGATAAATGTAAAGTACTACATATCGGATACCTAAATGAGAAAGCAAACTATTCGATGAATGGCACTCAGCTTAACCCTCTGTTCCCGGAAGGGCTCTTGAACGCCCATAAAAAAGCATACACGAGCTACCCGGAAGGGCTCTTAAACACCCATGACGTCAAAGCCTGTGAGCTTGGTGTGCGAGGCGTCGGTCCGACGCATGTAAACAACAGCCGGCTGGACCGACGCTCCGCATCTCCGGCCACAAGAAGGAGAGCGTCGCTTGTTCGTGTGTGCCTGTATGTTGTTGTTAAGTATCGAAAAGTGGTGTAAAGTGGCTGTTTTGGCCATAAAGTTATCTCCAATGAAATCATCATCACAGCTCAACCAGTTGACTTAGAGAGCTCTACTTAATGCCATTCTACAGGTAAATAACACAGCTACGCTTGGGGATGCGCGGGAATGCGGGAAGCAGTCTGATTAACGAATATACGGTAGCCTAGCCTAGACGTTTTTCGGCCAAAACACCCGGTTTTCGAGGAATATATATAATACATAGCCGGGGCTGGAGGGTTAAGAATGTAAACAGAGAAACCGATCTGGGAGTAACAATATCGAGTAACCTAAAACCGAGTCAACAATGTTCAGAAGTTGTTAAGAAGGCAAACAAAATAATTGGCTTTATAGGCAGGTCATTTGAGCATAAATCCAAAGCAGTTATCCTAACCCTTTACAATTCCTTAGTCCGCCCTCTTCTGGAATACTGCGTTCAATCCTGGTGCCCTTATTACCAAAAAGATATAAACAAGCTAGAACGAGTTCAACGTAGAGTTACCAAAATGATACCTAGCCTAAAGAACAAACCATACGAAGAGCGTCTTAGAGAATTAAATCTATTTCCTTTAACCCAGCGCAGATTAAGAGGTGACTTAATTCAAGTGTTCAAAATCATCAAAGGCATCGACAATATGAACTGTAGTAAGTACTTCACTATCGACCAAGCTAATTACACGCGGGGAAACGGTTGCAAAATTATTGGTAAATCTTTTAACTCGCACGAATCTAAGAATTTCTTCTTCAATCGAGTTGTCAACTTGTGGAATGGGCTTCCCCGAAACGTTATAGACTGCATCACCGTTGATTCATTTAAACTCCGCCTAGACAAATATCTCGCATCAAACCCGCGACTGACTGCGTTTGTAAATGAATAACTTTATTTTATCCCCCCCTCAGTTACTAACCCATCTGTCCCCTACTAACTTCCTAATCCTGCCACGGACATTAGTTCCAGGGCAGTAATTCGCTTTCCAATGTTCCCTTACCCACTCTAAACCACTGTTTGGACACTTGATCCTCAGTGTTTTGGAGGACAAGCAACCTAGAAGGGTCACTAGATATGTTGTTGCTTGATTTCCTTTGTACTCCTTTGTACTCCTTTGTACTGTCGGAAGTGCAGCCTTCCACGGAACAGGACCAGAGACTCGTCGAGGCACATCTTCTGGAAAGGAATCAGGTAGGTGGTGAACCGATGACGTATCATGTCATACAGTTTCCTGATCTTCCATAATGAGTCGGGAAGGTGGACTGCCATGTTGTTTGTCAGGTGGAGATAGGAGAGGATGTCGAAGTACCTGTCCCTGGACATGTACTTGCCAAATGCTGGAGTCGTTATGATGTCGCCAGTGATCCAGTAGTCTGCCAGAGCGTGCTTCCTGATATGTGTCATCAGCATTGTGAGTGCCAAGAACACATATAGTTCTGCCACAGTGACAGCTCTCCATGCCACCATCTTGGCACTGGTCTTCCTGCCAAGAAAGTTGGCACAGATCTCATGATAGTTGTTGGTCTCCTCGACGAGGTATTCCATGATTTCATTGTCATAGAAGCCACAGAAAATTTCACTGGGGGTAGCAGCTGGGCCACAGGGAAATGTTGGTGACACCCCGGAACCCATCTGTACCTCGTCAAAGGCAGGACAATCTGGCTCAAAATCAGCCCCATCTGTCCACACAAACAGGTCGGATGCTGATGCTCGAGCACGTGCAGGTGCAGCAGGCACACGCCCTGGACACCCTGGCACACGCCCTTGGCCACGCGGACGCCCTGCACGCCCACGCCCACGCCCAGGGGCAGCGGCGTCGGCAGACTGACCACGTCCACGACCTCACCCTCTCGCTCGTCTTGTCGGGACTTCCTCTTCCTCCTCAGGCGACGTCAGGTCATCTGGGGCAATGTTGGGGTCGTCAGCATCCTCTTCAGGAGACAATTCTGGTGAAGAAGTGACCGGGCGTCGGCGGTGTGGGGCGCGGGAGGCTGCGGGAGCTTCAACAATGGGAGCCTCGGCCTCGGGAGTTGGGCTCCTTTTGCGGCGAGCCGAGGGCTTCTCCGCAGCAAATAATGCTCTGCGGTATGTTGAGGGCTGTGGCACACTAGTAATACCACTTGAAGAGGCCCTTTGGTCATCCTGAAGGAGAGATGAAGCCGAGGGCTGTGGGTGACCCACGCGGCGTCCCGGGTCAAGGCGTCGGGACAATGGAATGTGGGTGGTTGCTAGACCAGGGTCGGCGTCATTATCACTGTCTTCAGCTTCCCTATCCTTTTCTGCGGCTGCCCTGCGTGCATTTTTAGCTGCACTTTTCACCAACGATTGTTTATAGAAATATGTGCCCACTTTCAAGGGCGTACGGGCAGGCAAAGGGGAAGGTCCTGGGCTAGGCCTAGGCTGACATAGCAAAGATGGCGAGGGGGTAGGCCTAGGTTCTAGCACACTTGGAAGCTCAATGGCACCTTCCTGAAACACTTCCACATCAGGATCATCACTACTGTCTCCCCCCTCAAATAAATCGACATTATCGTCGTCTCCAAAGCCAACGAAATCGTCATCTTCGCTTGCACTTAAAAATTGTTCTTTGTCCACCAAGCTTTCGCCACTGCTCTCTTCACTATCAAAAAGTTGTCGCTGTATAGCGCTATCACTCAACAAACGCTTAACTTTCTTTCGTTGAGCTTTCTTCTCGGTTGCAACAGGCGTTGAAGTTGCGAGCGGGGTAGCAGTGGGGCCCGCGGGAGGTTGCAGCGATTCGGACACGTCGGAAATAATTTTTTCAGTATAACTCGCTATGGCGGCCACGTACGAACTGATAACACTAGTAGTTGAGGCTTGGTGGCGCTGCGGTCGCTCCTGCAATGCAAAATTTGGCCGCGCGAATTTTGAAGCACGCTTTCAAGCACAGGGATTTTAAAATGACACCCGGGCACCTGCCCTTTTTTCGTGGTGTCATTTTAAAATGACACCCGGGCTGGAAGGGTTAAGGAGTCACTTCAGGGTTATTCGGACACCTTTTTTTTATTAACTGGTCTGTCCGTACCAGAGGCGGAGGAGAAGGGGTTCATGCGGTCTTGCTTCGCCCTCCACCACGTCAACTTACACCAACCTGGTCTCTTGATTTAACCCTTGAAATGCTTCATTCCCGTAAATATTGTTTAAATCCTCCTTATGAGTTAAGACTTAGGAAAGCCATTTTTCTGATAGCACTGGCCACGGGTGACAGGGTGTCTGAGTTGGCGGCGATGAGTTCGGGGCCATCTTGCGCTTAAGGTTCTCGAGGCGCAACATCAGTGTCCATATTGCACCTGCTCCTAATTTTATCTCTAAGAATGAACATAGTAACCATGTATTTACAGAGTTTGAAGTGCCAGCTCTGAAACAGGGCAATAAACACCATTTACTTTGCCCGGTGCAATCGCTCATTTTATATATGCGGGAGTCTCGGCTATCTCAGGCACGGTCCCTCTGGGTTTCACGGACAGGTAAACGTCTTCAAAAGCGTCAGCTGGCGGCTTTGTTAGTAGAAGTTATCAGGGAGAGTAATCCAGGCATTCTTGCTAGATCACACGATATACGGAAGTGGGCTGCCTCACTCAGGTTCTTACATAATTATTCCCTAGATGATATTCAACAGACCAAATTATGGTCGTCCAATCATACATTCCTAACACGTTACCTGTCCGTTAATCTCATGAAACCTTCTCGCACATGTGTAGCATTAAGGCAGAGAGTCTAGTTTTAAGCTATTTTTGTACAAAGAAAGGGGGGGGGGGAGTATTTTAACTAGGACCTACTACCTGCCTCCTATGTGATACAACATGATGGTGAGAATTAGGGTCATGTGATAACCCATTCCTAAGACTAGCTAGAGCTAGGTTACTATACAGACTCTTAGTAGACAGAGGTTTTGAGGCAAGTAAATTGTTCCATAAATTTAATCTTTTTAGGGTCAATTATTGTGACTGTATTCTAAAATTTTACATCAATAATTTGAATCAAGCCTTTTTAACTTGAAGTTTCTTGTATAACCTCTGCTTACTTTTTGTCTGTATTTATTGTTTATCTTTTTCTTTTTCTATTATTAATGTTAATATTGATGATTTTTTTAAATTGATTGTTCTTGTTAAAAGAGTACTCTTTGTTTAAATCTGTTGTTACTTCATATTTTGCAATTATTTGTCTTTATATTATATGTATTCATTGTCGATAGTATCAATTGCTTGCTTTTGCGATTTCCTTAGTTTATTTGTGCGATAAATGTAGGTTATTTGTAGGGTAGTTATTGATAGGGGTCACTTGAGGCATTCTATGCTTACAGGTACCTACCCGATAGCACTATCGTTAGTGAGTGCTGTACTGTATTTTATATATTATTTTGTAATAGTATAGATATCTTATCAATATTTGTATTTTGTACTATTGTTAATGTCTTGTCATGTTGCAAATTTGATTTTAAATAATATTTTGACATTTAACATGTTTCTTTATTCATGCAGAGTTTAGTAAAATTTGCCAGAACGTCCCGGACTTCCCAAACTTGACTACTTCCTTTAACGTGACGATAGTGCGTTGTTATATGTGCGATTAGTTTGCTTGGGAAACAGATTAATTTGCTCATGTAGTAATGTACACCCTATGTGGTGGATTGTGTTCTTTTATTTAATAATTTTCATTTTAGTAAGCGTTGTTTCCACATAGCGATTTTGATAATTTAATTTGACTTTATATTGTCCTTGTCCCAATTTTGGTTTGTTTAGTTTGCAAGTTTTACATTTTAATAAGTCTAGTCAGGAAACTTTTTTTATTTTTTATACTCTATGTATGGCAATAGAGTATTAATTATTGCTCAATAATCTTAAGGCAATTTATAAGGGCATTGTACAAATCTATTTGTAATAGAGTACCTGTTAGGCAATACAGTATATTTATATATGCCACCAAAGTTTATCAGTATTTTCTTAGAGACAAGATATTGATTTATTTATTTAGTCATAAGCTAAATGTATAGTTTATGTGTGTATATCCTACTGTTCTATCAAACGTAAAGGTGCTACACAACAGGCAAACCTTTAATAAAAGCTGCCTGTAAGCTCTTTCTTATTTTTATATTATTAAACAAAGATCTTTTTCGTACGTGTTTCTTTTTAAGCTTTAGTAATTTATTAGTGGTTATGATATTCCTGATTAACGTCACCCTCCAGTCTTGAGATATCAGGCGCATCGTCAATGATGAAGGGGCCACTAATAAATTATAGGTTTGAGTCCCGAAGGGAAGAAGGAAAACCTAATATTTAGTAGTGGCCCCGGAATCATTGACGATTTTGGCCCCCCCTTCCATCCCCTTCCCATTCATCTGCTGTATTTTGAAAGTCTTGATATATCAGTGAAGAACGAGAGATCGCTTCGATGAGCGAGGCGAAGCATGCGGGAGACAGCAGACGCATGAGAAGCGCATTGCTAGATCAAGTTGAATTTTTAATTTTTCTATTATTTTTTGCTAGTTTTTTCTAGCAGTGGTACCCACATCATATAGGACGAGTCTGTGAGTGTTTTTTTTAGAGCGTTTCGCTCACAATGTGTGGCAATCGTATTTTGTTCTCTCTGGGCGGGAAGTTTGAAAAGTAAGCTTGAGTTCAAAGATTGGCCATAAACAATGTTAAGGCGCTCAATGATTCCGGGGCCACTACTAAATATTAGATTTTTCTTATTCCCTTCGGGACTCAAACCTATAATATTACATTATACCACCAACATCATATATGACATAACAGAATATTTTAACACCTAACTGTCGGTGTCCGTCATATGACGGGCGGCATTCTGAGCACATTAGGGGCTCTGAGAGAGAGTATGTGCATTGGGAGGATGATAGGCGGGCTCTGACCGTTCGGCACGACCACAGTGCCGCGACTGAGACTGCCACTGCAACATTCCACACACTCGGCCTCGTGAGACCGGGAAAAAACTGGCGAAATTACCTTATTTTAGGGTTTTTCACCTCTGGTTGCTCGATCGCTGCAGGATAACCCGTGGTCGTACGAGGATGATTCAGGTGTCATTGGAAAGCTCTATTATAGCCTTTCACGGATACATAATTGTACAGTATTACGCTCTGGCTCTTCTTTATGCATAAAAAAGAGAATGGAATGAAGCTCATTTAGGGTAAATATGCCCGCTTGGCAGGTAGTTGATGTTACAAACAGCCCCGTTTTTTGGTGGTTAAGCATCAATAAGGACTGTTTTGTACCTGTTACTGATGTATTTGTGTGGATAGATGTGTTGACGTTGGGTAGATATCCCCGCCGCTGCACTCCCTCCCCCCACCCCGTCCCGGCCCCAACCCCAACCCCAACCCCAACCCCAACCCCAACCCCAACCCCAACCCCAACCCCAACCCCAACCCCAACCCCGACCCCGTTACTGTGATGAAGTTGATAAGCCTTGTGCTACAGATCGAGCATCGGGCCCTCTAGGTCCCCCAGCATGTTCATCGAAACCAGAGAACACAGAAATATTGTCCATCATAATTATCATTATCATCATCAGACTGGTTGTCACTGTCGGGGGCGCTCCCTCCCTCCCCCTACCTTTATAATGGTTCAATAGACCAGAAAGTAGAGAAGAATTTATGACCCTTATTGAGAATGCAAAACTATTGAAAAAACTTAAAACTGTATGTTATTTGGTCTCTATATAATCTGTGAATAATTTCCGATATGAGGGATTTATAGAAAAAAAAATCCACTAACTCATAATCAGCAAAAATGACACAAATGTTAATAAAAAACAGTTTAAAATAATTCCCCATAATTTTGTTTAGACACACTTTCAGGCGAAAATATACCATTAAGGGGAACGTCCGGCTTTTACTCTAGAACGTGTCAGTGGATTTTGTCTGTATTTCATAAGATTTTGTACACGTATAGGGGACCTAACAACTAAGAAATTTCCAAAATTGTAATTCTCTAGGACAATTATTTTTTGAGTTAGGTGAGAATTAGTGTGTAAATTTATGACTTTTTGTAAAATCAGAATCTCATTTAAATGTTGTTGCTTGATTGTTTTATGCATTGGGGGTACTAACAATAGGTGTAGTTTCAATTGTATGTTGATACTTTTTTCATTTTGTATCTAATTGTAGAATTAGGGCATTTACAATTAGGTACAAATTAGGTGACAAATGTCTCGGGGTGCTGTGTCGAAATGGGAAAGAAATAAAAAAAAATGGCAACGTGGAGTTGTAGAGAATTTCATGCCCTTTCCAATGACACCAGAAACACTGTTGTAGCATGTTTGGTTACGTCAGAACTACGCCGACAAGTGAACTTTCTTACGTGAGGTACTAAGGCACGAGAGCTTTTGCAAGCCAGCCGGCCAGCCGCACCCTACCTCTCTCGCGGCTTGGACCACACTGCCCTTTCTCCTCCACCACCACCACACCCTTCGTTGTTACCAGGGTTGAGTACCAGATACTGTTAGGCAAAATATCTAAGAACGTCATATTTTCACCAAAAATTCATGGTTTTCGTTTTTGTTTTTTGCAGATCCGAAACCCATAATGCATTTTCTACGCGTCTGCGCGACCCGCGACCCGCGAAAACTTTAAACTAGCCCAGAAATAACATGCTTCCAGACGGAATATTGCCTCAGGATTTTAACTGAAGACAGAGGGATGGGTGATGATGCCATATATCGGGTTGCGCAATATTGCCGTTTTGAGCACTTTCACGAGTATAAACTGGACGCTCTCCTTAATAAAGGCACCATACAGCTTTTGTTGCTTCTCCAGATATTTCTCCACAACACATTTCAGGGTAAAAATCTGATCTACACATCCTCTTCCCTTCCTAAAAGCGCCCTGCTCATCACCTATCCATTTCTCCGTTCTCGCTCTCACTCTCTCAATCACTACCCTACTTTACACCTTCTCTACTACGCTTAGAAGACATATTCCTGGGGAGTTACCACACACTCCTCTTTCCCCTTTACCCTTATATAGGGGGACTATTATGCCTGTCTTCCAGTCATCAGGTGCACTCCCCTTCTCCCATGCTAGTTTGCACATTTTCCATACTCATTCGATCACTGTCTCACCAACAGGCAGCTAAACGAACTGCCAAAAGAGTTATTTACAATGCTAAAAATCGCATTAAGGACCTGGTCCTCGGACAAGTGTGTAACACTGACAATCCCAATGGGATCTTCAACCTAGCTAAGCGAGTTAAAAATGACAGTAGGGATATTATAGGTGAACAGTGTGTTAGAAACGATAATGGGAAGATTGTGTATCCAGAAAATAAAATCAGAGAAGCATGGAAGGCACACTATGAATGATTGCTAAATGTAGAGTTTGAATGGGATAAGGAACAGCTTAGTATCGAAAACCAATATCTGGGCCCACTCCTTTGATAGCACCAGCTGTAGTGAGCGACGCAATCACGAGTTGATAAACACCATTATTAAGGATGAGAAAATCCCAGAGGATTGGCTCAAAAGTCTGATAGTGAATATATACAAAGGAAAAGGGGATGCGCTAGATAGAGGAAATTATAGGGGCCTGAAAATGCTTGACCAAATCATGAAGGTCTGTGAGAGAGTCTTTGAGGGTTTGATCAGGCAAAGCATCTCTATTGATGATATGCAGTTTGGTTTTATGCCAGGACGGGGTACAACCGATGCTATCTTCATAGTCAGGCAGATACAGGAAAGATACTTACTAAAAGGCAAGGATCTTTACTTTGTGTTTGTAGACCTGGAGGAGGCCTTTGACAGGGTGCCTAGAGATATTGTACAGTGGGCTATGAGGAAACTTGGTGTGGAAGAGTGGCTGGTGCGTGTGATGATGAAGATGTAGGAGGATTCGCGAAGTGCGGTGAGGGTGAAGGGTGTACTGAGTGAGGAGTTCACAGTCCGTGTTGGAGTTCATCAGGGTTCAGTGTTAATTCCCCTCCTCTTTATTATGGTCCTGAAGGCACTGTCTAGAGTTTTTAGAGGCGGACTCCAGTGGGAACTGTTTTATGCAGACGATTTAGTCCTAATAGCTGACAGTGTGCATGATGCTGAGGCCAAATTCAGAGAGTGGAGAGAGGGCATGGCGAGCAAGGGTTTAAGAGTCAATATTAACAAAACCAAGGTTATGCATTGTAGATTGAGACAAGGCAATGTGGAAAAGAGCGGTGCATACCCATGTGCAGTGTGTGGAAAGGGAGTGGGCGCTAACTCCATTCAATGTAGCATCTGTCGATGTTGGGTACACCATGGGAGTAAGAACTGTAGTAGAATAAAGGGACCCCTGCCGAAGGATAAGTCAGAAATAGAGAAATTTGAGTGCGTAGTGTGCAAAGGCGAGCTTGTGTTAGGTGATGATCCTGTGGCTGTTAATTTTGGAAATGAGTCTTTGGAGCTGGTGAACAAGTTTTGTTACCTAGGAGATACCATCTCTGCCAGTGGTGGGGCCGAGGCTGCCGTTGTTGCTAGAATTAGGTGTGGCAGGGGGAAGTTCAGAGAACTGATGCCAATCCTGACCATGAAAAGAATGCCTCTCCCCCTGAAGGGAAAGGTGTATGCCTCATGTGTTAGAAGTGCAATGACGTGTGCCTCAGAAACATGGGCCGTTAAAGTAGAGGATGTCAACAGAATGGAGCGTAATGAGATGAGAATGGTGAGATGGATGAGTGGGGCCAGGCTACAGGATAGAATAACAAATGTTGAGCTGAGGAGACGTTTAGGTATAAAGAGTATTAGCGAGGTGATGCGTACAAGTAGACTGGGATGGTATGGACATGTGGAGAGAATGGATGAACAAAATTGGGTGAAAAAATGCAGGTCTGTGATTGTGGAGGGAGCTGCACCAAGGGGTGGACCGAGGAAGACCTGGGATCGGACTATACGCGCCGATCTCAAATCCAAGAACTTGACAAGTGAAGCAGCCCTTAACAGGGTTGCCTGGAACGCCGCCATTAGGACAAGAGACTGAAACTGCACTTATGTGTGGAACACTCAATCTTAAAATTTTATGTAAGTATGTATGTATGTTCAGCTTCCTTAATTACATCTACAATAATGGATGCTAACACTTTCTTTCCTAACCTTATTGAACCATCTGGAGAAACCCACAAATGTGCCTTATTTCTAGGAATAACAGACTTATAGTAGGTACAGTCCATCCTCCTATAACGCGAGTTTAGGGGCGGCACTGCGCCTCGTGTTGTAGGTATTTCGCGTTGTAGGAATAACACTTTAAATGGAGATAATTCTATATGGGACTGGGCCCCCCAATTTTGCCACTTTTCCGTATTTTTTTAGCTTAATAAATATATAGGCTAGGCTATACAACTTCCATTTCATCGGAATAACATTCACCGCCAAGCATAGTCACAGCTGGGGTTTGTTGTTGTTTCGTGGACAAAATCTAACCAAACGTACTGTCCCACATTAATTTATTATCAACAATTGGATATTCGTTACTGTGGGCTCTTATTACTCTACTTCATAATAATAGGCAAGTAAATTATAATATCATGTTTGGATAAACAAATATACCGAATTAAATTAGAATGAAGAAACAGTAAGTTGAGTGAGATGTTTCAGCTTGCCGTCAACCCAGCTGGGCCAGCTCTGAAGCTCTCTTTCCGTCGCGCTGTAGGTGGGGGGGGGGGGCGCACAGGAAGAGGAGGCGCCGGATTTGAAGCACTCGGCAAGGCCATTTCGCGTTATATGTTTTCGGCTCGGGTTAAAAGAGGTTTAGGTAATTCGGGACCCCCCCTCGTGTTACATACATACATACATACATACATACATACATAACATTTTAAGACTGAGTGTTCCACACATCAGTGCAGTTTCAGTCTCTTATCCTAATGGTGGCGTTCCAGGCAACCCTGTTAATAACCTGAGTGCCAGATTTTATTTTCTGTGTCATTATCCACCTTGTTGATATGGCCTTCTGACCTTGGTCCTCAACTTCCTCAAACACATCATTATCAATCCAATTCTTCATTTCTGCCCTTTTTGCCTCTGTGCATGCATCATTGGAATACGTTATCATGACTTCCTCTGTATCGTTCACAATCCGCCAATTATATATGTCTATCTACATCAATCCATTTTGTCACATTACTTGCTTCGTCTCTGATGTTGAAACATGTTTTGTACTTACCAGTTGCTTTACCGGCTCTACTTAAGATTGTGATAATCACTTTTTCCTTGTTCTCCACCATGTATCCTTCTATTCTATCCCCCACTCTAGGCATTCTAGCTTCAGCAGCTACACTGGTTCCATCTCCGGACTCCTGTTCACCACTGCATTTCTCATTATCATCCATTTCAGCGTCCTCAGGCTCATTCTCTGTTTTGTTTTCTATGTTAACATCATTTGATTCGTCTTCAACTGGAATATGCAATCCTGTCTCCGTTGTTTTGCCACTACTGATATCGTCTATGTCTTGCATCTTAATTTGTTCATGCACATTATGCGCATTCTGCAACCTACAAGTGTGCACTCGCACATATGTTCCTCCATGTTTCACAAGAACTTGTTTACCATCCTTTCCAATCACTACACCTGGGCCTTTCCATTGGTTTTCACTGTTTCGTTTGTAATATACTCTGTCTCCATTTTGCAAGCATGCCATGTTGTCTGCTCTTACGTTATGCAGTAGTGCCCTACGTATTCTCTCATTGGACTCATTTTTGATGAACACTTCTCTGGCCACACGCATAGCATTAAGGTTTTCAGCCACGATTTCCGATGATGTCCTGTTTTCAAGAGCAGGAATCTTATTATTCAGCACACTAGGTATACTTGGGTTGAATCCATACACCAGCTGGTTTGCGGAAAAGCCATTGTTGTTCTGGAGTGCATTACGTGCTGATACAGCCCATGCCAGTTCTGTAGATACACCACATTTTGCATCCAACACAATCTTTGCCACATTATCACCAAGTACGGCATTCAGCCGCTCACATACGCCATTGCTCCATGGGCTTTCCGCAGCTGTGCATATCACTTGAATATTATAATTTTCGGCCATGCTCCGAAAATCACTGTTATTGAACTCTCCACCATTGTCGGTCAAAAACTTGTCAGGTGCTCCAAACCGGCTGATCCACTGAATCACTACTTCTCTTATAATGGTCTCAGGTTTCTTATTATGTATGACCGTAGTCACACAATATCTTTTTGCCAAGTCAACCAAGACAAGAAAATAGTCACTCTTCCATGCCTTCAGATCCATTCCTACTGCCTCATTGAACGTCTTACCAATGGGGAGTCCCACCACAGGACGGGGAGGCACTTTCTTAAATTTTCTACAAATATCACAACTATCACTCACTTTATTTATTTCCAGTTTCCATTGTTCATTGAGTATCCCTGCTTCTTTGATTAATCTCGTTAACTTCTCTGCAGTGGGATGTGAGAATTGCCGATGTAACTTCAACATCTTCTTGGAAATGTCTTCATGACCTTCTGTGGCCAATACCCAGTCTACCATTTGCTTACATGGTGTCTTCACTATGGGAAGTGTATTATAGGTTTGACTCCTGTAAGGAGATAAAGAAAACCTAATATTTAGTAGTGGCCCCGTAATCATTGACGAACATGCCTATTACATAAGGCATCCTCTTCAAACACTAATCCGCCGTAGTTTGAATCTACCGCGCAGAGCATTTAAAACTGAGGAGCCTTCATCATGAGCGCACGCGACCTCACTCATGGCTTCAGTCATTATGAATTGGGTTCTCACTACGAAAAAACTTCGTAAAAAATAAAAAGAAAAAGAAAATAAGAATAACTATCTAATAAGCTTTCCATCATATCGTGGATGTACTTGTGTGGATTTCTGACCAGACGCTGATTCAGGCGTCATTCCTCCTTCATTGACATATCAAGTAAACCAAAATCCTTAATACATCAACGAATGGGAAGGGGACGGTCGGGAGGGCCCCAGTCGTCAATGATTACGGGGCCACTACTAAATATTAGGTTTTCTTTATCTCCTTACAGGAGTCAAACCTATAATTTATTAGTGGCCCCTCCATCATTGACGAACATGCCTGATTTCTAAGACTGGAGGGGGACATTCGTAATCATATCATAACTCTATAAAAGCAGATAATAAAAACAACCACATAGTATTCTTACTTTTGAAAAATATATTTAAATATGGCGTAGACCAAAAATATACAAGAAAAAGGGGTTCAGGCAGGTGCGTGCTTCAAAGAAGCCTGCCTGACAAAAATGGGTAACCCTGAAGATTCTGAACACAGATCTGTAGTTACAAAGGCACCCCACTCAACGAGTGGTGACAAAAATAACAAGTTATAAGTTTATATGTGCACATAATAAACCCCAAAATAATCGTGGAGAGAAATTGCAAAGGATCTCCACTGTTCTAATATTAGACTGCTTTCGCAGCTAAAACTACTATAACAACTCTGTTGTTTTGTACTAACATTGTACTAGCACAATTTCTCACTGAGAAATTTTCATATCACATTAACCTTAAATTATATCACAGCTCTCACACTCCGGCGGGGTCTAGGGTGTCCTATGTCAACTGACTGCACCCCCCCCCCCCCTTTCTCGTGAAAATAAACAAAAGTGACTGCAGGGCCACCTAGACCCTCTGCCTTAAAGCTATACATGGTAAGGAAGGTTTGTCTAGAGCAACTGACAAGTATCTAGACAAAAACGTATGATTAGACGCCCACAACTGAGTGGACGCGATATCTTCTACTGAAATTTTTTTCAGGAAACGTAAAGAGGCTGCCCATTTGCGTAAATCGTGGGCCCTACCCACAACGCCGGGATTACTCTCTTTAATGACTTCGACCAGAAGAGAGGCTAATCGTCGTTTAAGTAAGCGTTTACCCGTACTTGCTACCCATAAAGCACCTTGGGGGTTAAGAGGAACTACTCTCAAATATTTGGTTAGAGCTTACACTGGACATAGATTATGATGCACCTTTCCCCTTTTTAACGCCGGCACCGTGAACTCAGAAAACACGTGTGCACTGTGCTCATTCTTGGCTACAAAACCTGGGGAAGGTGCAATGTAAATACATTCATTAAGTCTGCCAAACCTAAGGCAATTAGGTGTGTTGCTCATCGCCGCCAGCTCAGACACTCTGTTCCCGGTGGCCAAAGCCATAAGGAAAACCGCCTTTTTTAAGAGTAATGCAAAGTCTGCAGTATTTTGGTACAGACGAGAGTGAAGTAAAGACAAAGCTTTGTCGAGAGACCAAGTAGGCATGAGCTGACGGGGAGGTGGGCGAAGTTTAAAACAAGCTCTCATAAAACCTGTTTCCTCCGCCACCGGTATGGAGAGACCTGTAAGGTCTAAAAAGGGCACTCTAATCGCAGTTAAGTGATTTTTTAATGTTACCACAGATAAATGTTTCTGCTCAAACAGATAATTTAAATAATTGAAAACTAAAGCCACTGACGGCACATTCTGTTCCGTTCTGATGATCCAGGAAGTAAAGGCTTGCCAATGTGAGTGATACTGTCGTTTCGTAGACTGAGTATATTGATTGATTAATTTATTGGTCACATCTCTACCGTATGGTGCTAGCCACTTGGCCTCCTGAATGTCCATAATGCAAAAGTCAGCGAGGTCGCTAGGTTGCCAATCGTGTCTAAGTGGAAATACCCGACCGGGAGCAATACCGGGTCCGGGCACCACGTTTTCAATTGCTGGTACCACAACTGCGCCGGCCACAGGGGCGCGATTAGCGAGACTAAGCCTCGATAATCTCGTAGTTTGTTCACTACGTGGCACATTAGTGATGCATCTGGCGGCGGAAACAGATAGATGGAGCTCCATCTGTTCCAGTCTGTCACTAGGGCGTCTGGCCCCCCTGCCGGCGTTTTCGCCCGGCGGGTGAGGTATAGAGGGAGTTTGTGAGTCTCCTCGGACGCAAATAGATCCACTTGTGGATGGGAGAGCTCTGCAATCATTAGGTTGAAAATGGGTTGCTTGAGCTCCCATTCTACTGTCGTGCTCTGTCTCCGGGACAGAGCGTCTGCCCAGACGTTCGCTACGCCTGGGAGATAAGATGCGTGAAGGTAAATGTCTAGTCTGTTGGCGAGAGTAAAAATCTCTTCCGACACGTTTAGCAACCCCCTTGACCTCGTTGATCCTTGTTTCTGAATACAGTGAACTGCATTCAGATTGTCCATTCTGAAGGCCACCGACTTGCCCCGTAGCGCCGGGCCGTGAGCCTGAAGGAAATACAAGGGGACTAGTAATTCTTTGACATTGATGTGAGAGATTTCTAAGTGGGACCAAAGCCCCTGACCCTGGTGCCCCTGATTTGACTGAAATCCCCACCCTATTGTGCCTGACGCATCCGTGTCTACCCATACCGTTGGTGGAGGAGAGGTCCATGACATTATTGAGTGCAACGTTTCCCTCCTTGCCCAGACCGCTAGCAAGGTGTGGATTAATTTCGGGATGGGCCATAATTTTCCCGCCGGTAAGAGCGGGAAATATTTGTTGCCTTCCAATATTAATCGTTTTACTTTCAACCGGCCCAACTTGACAGTTAGTTGAATCCAGTTGAGAGAGCCTATCAGAGACTCCCAGACCCTCCGCGTCGTAGTCAGACTGTGAAGAAACATGAACAGTTTCCTGCGAAACCTGTTGCGATTGTCCACACTCTGACTCAGAGTGAGAGCGGCCGTGTCCCAGACCAGCCCTATCCACTGAATTACTCGTGAGGGAACAAGGTTTGACTTTACCAGATTTACCTTGAAGCCTAGAGTTTTGACATGATTTAAAATAATATTGACATGTTTGACGCATAATTGTTGTGTCTCTGCCACCACCAGCCAGTCGTCTAGGTACCACAACACTCTGATCCCCTGTTTTAACAATGGCATCAGGGCTTGCCTGACTAATTTCGTGAATAATCGAGGTGCTAGGTTCAAGCCGAACGGCATCCTTTGAAAAACAAAATTTTGGTGCCTGATCCTTAAGACCAAAAACCTTTGAAATCTTTTGTTGACCGAGACGTGCCAATAGGCGTCTGTCAGGTCTAGTGAACACATCCAACCTCCCGGCGGAAGTTTTAGCCTGATTTGGTGTACTGTTAACATTCTGAAAGATTCGTTGTGAATGTGAAGGTTCAGATAAGACAGGTCTACGACCGGCCTCATCTGAACACTGTCCCTTTTTGGAACCAAAAATAGTTTGGACGTGAATACAGGGTAATTTGGGGGGACCGGGATGATGACATTCTTGGCAATCATTTCCTGGACCAGTGACTCCACCTCTAAAGAAACAAAATTCGCCGTTGTCGGCTGACGTAAGCGAGGTCGCCGGAGCCACTGCCAAGTGATGCCTTTGCGTGCCACCATCCGTGCCCAAGTGTTTAATGGCCATGCTTGGTGACACGTTCGGAACGACCCAGTTAGCAGACAAGGGTTCGCCGGCTGTATTACCCTCGGGTCCTCCGGCCTTAAGGTTGGCACCGGGAGTGAGAGAGACTTTAGTTTTTTTATGGTGGGGTTGGTGGTGCTGGACGCTTTGCCGGCTGGCTGGTGTTGGCCGAAGACTGGCCCTGACCTGGCTTATGCTGGCCGCGTCCTCTCTGACCTGAAAACCTACCCTGTCTATGCCTGTACTGACCTGGGGGGGAGTGGGAGGACTTAGGCAGAAGAAAGGGTTTAGATCCCCCTGGCTGAGCTTTAGCGGTTGGCCTGGGTTTGGGGAAGTTAAATGCAGGTTTCTTAGAAGGGGTGGGACTGTGCTTAACGGCCTGTGCCATATTGAACACCGTTCGCCACACTTCAGGGGACATTAAAGAGGGAGTAAGCACTGGTGACATGATCACCTGATTCGCAATGCGATCAGGTAGCTTGCGAACTAAAGACATTCTGAGATCTTGTCTTGCTCGTACCGCCTCAAGCAAGGCGGTGCGTATGTCACCCAAGGATTGGATCGACGACTGGAGGAGCAGTCGCCGGGATAATTCAACCGATCTTCTGGCATCCGCGTCTGCGATTGCCTGAGTGGACCGCAGTAAAGACTTAGCCACCTGTTGAGACACTATGTACTGAGAGAACAGGCGAAAAGCTTTCCCCCTTAGCCTAAATTCTCTGTCTAGGTGAGTAGGGGTAGGGGTAGTGAAAGGGTCTTTTAGCTCACAAAGATTAATCTTAGGGGCAGCTAGGAAAGAAAACAAAGCTGACGGGACTCCGCCGGCAGAACCTACCGGCATGGAGAACCATGAATGAGTATCCTGAGGGATCTGGTGGGAAGATTTAGAAGTAAATGTGGTTGCAAAGTTTTGAGCCTCTATCTCCCAATCTACCCAAGGTCCTGGACCCAACTGTCCCACCTTCAAAACTGGATTAGCTGCTTCGTCTGTGACGGTCTGTAAATCAAGTTCAGGAGTGAGAGCTGACAGAGTCTTAATATCATTAAACCCATCCAGCTTAGACCAGTCTGAAAATAGTTTCGAAGCTGAGGCAGGGGGTAAAGCTGGCTTAGTAGCATACACAAAATAGTCTTGGTGATAATAACTAGGTATAGCCTTGATGTTTACGTCCAGTACATTTCCCAAATTATCCAGGGCCCTTAATTTCTTTGATTTATTGCCGTGGATGACCCACTCACGCGGTACCGGGAGTTCCCCTGACAAGGTAGGTTGGGCGAGCTCTGGGTTAGTGGGGGTCAAAAGGACCCATGACTCGTCTGGTCCATAAAGCAAGGGCATAGCCACCTTTCTGAGAGGCGCCTTGTCTAGAGGGGGTGGATTGACATCCGTGATGACCCTGACATTTGAAGTTGTCAATGCCGCCGTAGCAGGCTTAGTAACCACTGATGGTGACAGAGTGGGTGGGTTAGGGATCTTAGATAAAGCAATCGAAGTCATCAGAGGCCGTACCGTAGAACTTGTCATGGGAGCCCCCAAGTCCATTGTGGGGTTTTCCTGTTGTTGGCCAAAAAATTTAGATAAAGCATCAGTAAGTAGCCCATTAATTTCTTGCGCAGTAACAAATTGGTTAGATGATGAACTTACAGGTGAATCATTAATATCCTGCGCGGCGTCTAAACCTGAGCCTGACTCTTGCCCTTCCATCTCCGAAATTATTGAAACCTCGTCTTTCTCCTCCTGATCCTCCTGAGAAGACCCCGCCGAAGCTGGGGTACCTTGTTGCCAAGATAAGTCAGGAATAGAGGATGGGATCGCCGCGTCCCTGTGGACATCAGCTACTGTGTGACTCGTTTGAGTCGGACGTGGGTGGTCAGACCCTGGCTGAGGAAACCGCCAAACACCGAGGCCCTGGCCTACACTCTCTTGGGAGTCTGAAACATTCTCAATTATTGAACCCCCTGAACTTTCCAATTCCAGGGTTAAAATATTAATAGGTAAATCCTCTTTAGGGACAGGCACCGCACTGGACCCTTGAGACCTAACACAAACTTTGTCTGGGGTAGAGGTACGATGAGAGGCACTAGAAGCTGGTGAATGTAGGGAGGACTTTCGTTTCTGGGAATCCTTTTTGGAGGATTTATGGCTACGGTGTGACCGAGAACTACTCCTAGATTTGGAGGATTCATCGCCGTGACCACTGGTGGAACTTTCCGTCCTACTCTTCCTACTCGCTGGTGAAGAGGCAAGACTAGAAGACTGGCGTCTGAGAGGTGACCTAGACCGAGATCTCGCCCGAGACGAGGCGGTGGACGCCGGGGGTGTAGGCTCTCTTGGACGTTTTGGTGTAGTAGCAGAAGATACAGAACCCTGACCAGTCTCCGCCGGCTTATGACTCGTGACTCTAGAGGAACGTTTAGGGGGAGGGTGTTCAAATAGCAATCTATCCCAAAGAGGGACGTTGTCACATTGAAGTGATTTATGCGCAACAATCGTAGTGTAGGCTGCCATCTGTTGCCGTACTTCTCTTAAAGCTACTGCCGCGGTCTTATCATTGTCGCAAAGGACCTTGACAGCTAATTGGGAGCAAAAAGAACAATTGCGCATTACCCAGAGACCCCTTGAACGGTCTAGACATTTAACACACCTTATGCAAAGGGTATGCGCAAAAATAGGGATACCGGCACAAGCTGGGGTAGTGCATAAAGCAAAGACTGGGGCTGAGGTAGCCATGACAGAGACTGGTGGGGAAAACTACCGCCGGGTCTGTATTGGTCCGCCGGAGCCCAGCTCTGGAAAAAAAGAAAATTTCCAGGAATTAATGCTCATAAGGTTAACCCAACATGTTCGCACACAAGTGTTAATAACCCACCGGATAACGAGATGTAATGACACAACGATCACAGCTCGCTACGCGGCGGGGTTCAGAATATCTAAACAAATCTTTTTGACGAAAGTGAAGAATACCCTCTGACATAATATAATTGTCCAGCATGGCGATTATAGTCTTTCTGGTGGTGACTGTCTTAAGATTCAATTTTTGGAACAAAAACAACCCCCCATAAAGACGCCGGCCCTTGAAATATTTTAGTAGAATAACACAGGGCAGGCTGACACGAGATCTGATTTCTAACGAATTGTCACAAAAAGATCGCCGTAAGGTTGAAGGCGGCGATACCTAATTGTATCACTAAATTAAGTGGTTAAATCGAAATTGAATTTGTAAATTCCTTATTTCCTCCACCTAGGAGCACCCCCCCGGGTGTGAAAAAACGATGTTAACCCTAATTGAACCTTCAATCGCCGTAAGTATAAAGGCGGCGATACATATAGCATCACTTAAAATGGATTGGTTAATGAACTAAATTACTTAGTTGTTCATCCCACCCTACCAAGGTACACCCGCCGGGTGAGAT
The DNA here is from genome assembly GCA_032716605.1 of Paralithodes platypus. Classification (NCBI taxonomy): domain Eukaryota; kingdom Metazoa; phylum Arthropoda; class Malacostraca; order Decapoda; family Lithodidae; genus Paralithodes; species Paralithodes platypus. The sequence continues at coordinate 25,637,934 of CM064582.1, forward strand.
GTCAAAAAGTTAACCCCATAAGTTCCTGTCCCCACTTCTTTGTAAAAGATCGCCGGGGAGGAAAGCCCTTAACAACAGCTAGGTTTTTCATGTGGTTTTGTAAAACCTGGTAGAAAAACTACATAACGTATGTTCGCATGAACAACGTTTTATAGATGGGTACAGCCATTTCCGCCGGGAATCAAAGGGTGCCTGAAACCAGGTACCAACAGAGACGCAGTCCTGGAGAGCCACAGACACCTCATCGCCGGGGACACCAGCCTGTGTTAAAACCACGTGTGGCCCAACACGGCTCTCGGCCGGGGTTTTTTTCATGGTGAAACCGAGAAAAAACCCGCCGGAAGGAAACCCACCCCGATCAGACACCATCTGAACGTACAACGGACACGAAGGAAGCCACGCACGACTAACCTAAGTCCACACAATAATCCGTGGAATTAGCCAATACACAACTAAACCAGGAAACAAACAAAGTCCGAGGAATTAGCCAATACACAACTAAAACCCGGATACACATGGCACAGTATGGCATATTTATAAATAATAAACAATAACACTTGTACATGTGGCAAAGCTACGAGCGGCTGGCTAGGCCTAAGTAGACGGCATAATAGAAGTTGAAATATACACCAAACACTGGAAATATCACAACAGGAACCACCGCCAACACACCACTGTAGCAAATACTTCCGGCAAAGGGAAGACTGACACGGGACCCAGAAAAAACTTCACTAAGTGAAGAAAAATACAAAGGGAACGTCAGTAAGCAAAGCATACCTCATCAGAAAGATAAAAGGCAGCAATAACTAACGCGTAATGAAAGCCGCCTGCAACACAAGCTAACTAACTGTGAAAAAGTTCACATGTCCACAACAGGACCACGAGGGAACATCCGAAATAGATGCCCCAAACACACGACCCAAAATACACTGCACTGCGGGCAACCAGCCCAGGACACTCCTGCTACACATATCCTAACCTTACTCGATACATCCCGGAGTAAACAAATGAGAAAAAACTCACTAGGGACGTAGCAAATGCGGAATCAGCGGAGCGTGGGGAGACACGTCCGGGCAGGCTGAGCGCAGAGCAGAGAAGGAGGAATGACGCCTGAATCAGCGTCTGGTCAGAAATCCACACAAGTACATCCACGATATGATGGAAAGCTTATTAGATAGTTATTCTTATTTTCTTTTTGTTTTTATTTTTTACGAAGTTTTTTCGTAGTGAGAACCCAATTCATAATGACTGAAGCCATGAGTGAGGTCGCGTGCGCTCATGATGAAGGCTCCTCAGTTTTAAATGCTCTGCGCGGTAGATACAAACTACGGCGGATTAGTGTTTGAAGAGGATGCCTTATGTAATAGGCATGTTCGTCAATGATGGAAGGGCCACTAATAAATAATGCCCTGTAGAGGTGATATGCAGCTTACTTTCTCTGCCAAACATACGCACTGTATCCTTTCTGAAGTTCAATATCATGCCTCCACGTTTCATGGCTGACCTGCTCATTAGTAGTGGAATTCTACAATCCACCACATCGGTCCGAATCATGATTTTTATCCCATGTATATAACAGGGAATATGCACAATACCTTTTGATGTCACCTGTCTTCCATCTCCGAATTTAAATGATGTCTCTGATCTCTCTCTTTTTATCAACTGTACATCATCTGATGATACTGTATCCAAAAAACTCTACAAAACACTAAACAGCATCACACTTTCCAACAGCAACACAACACAATCACATGCTGCAATCACAACAACAGACTCTACTCCTTCATGTAAACAACAAGCAAACACTCATCAATCACTTTTCACATGTCAGCCACCTAAAACCTCACAAAGACGACCGACGTGTCATCCGACGTAAGAGACAATTCCCCACAGACCCTGACTATACACCCTTCACCAATCACCAGACAAAGCATATCATCAACAATCTCAAGCACTCACCCGCCTGTGGCCTAGACAACATAAGCAACATACACCTCAGACACCTGGGACCACAAGGCATACAAGCACTCACTAACATATCAAACTACAGCTATTCACACAACACAATACCAGACATTTGGAAGCATGGTATCATCATCACATTCCCCAAACCCAACAAAGACCCCACGCTACCCTCCTCGCACCGCCCCATCACACTCCTTTGCTCCCCCTCCAAAGTCATGGAACGCCTAGTATTACAACTAATTACACCTGACCTACCCCTAGTTCCAACACAATATGGCTTTAGGCCACTGCACTCCACAAACACTCTTCTCACAGACCTTACACAAAGAGCTTTCGACGGCATCAACTCAGCTAGACCACCACTCAGATCACTATTAGCCACACTCGACATTAGTAAAGCCTTCGATGCCATCCCCCGCCACAACCTAACAAACAAAATCTACAACACAAACATGCACAACAACACAAAAAGGTGGCTGGCCAACTTCCTAGCAGGCAGATGTGCACACGTATCTTTTGCCGGTCAGTCATCTAAAATCAGAAACTTTCCAAACGGAGTCCCACAAGGATCCGTCCTATCGCCCGCACTCTTCAATCTGTACATGCACGATATAACTACACCCAATACGCCCCAAATAAACTTAACCTCCTATGCAGATGACAACACTCACATGCACACACCATGACCCAAAAAGAGCAACAGATCTCCTTCAACCCTATCTCAACACACTACATGGATGGTGCACTACAAACAGACTTAATCTAGCCCCAGCCAAATCCACCGCAACCCTGCTCACAAGTTGGACAGGAGAACACGAATACATCCCTCAACTCACCATAAACAACACACCCCTAACACATACACACACATCCAAAATCCTAGGAGTAACATATGATACTCATATGACATTCAAACAGCACACCACAAACATTAAAAAGAAACTGACACCCAGACTTAACGCCCTCAGGTCACTTGCTCACACAAAATTTGGACACAACAAAGAAACTACCACCACAGTATATAAACAATACATAAAATCAGTGATGGAATACGCAAGCCCAGCCTGGGCTTCTAACCTAGCTGAAACACATCATAAGACCTTACAGACTATTCAAAACAGAGCCCTGAAGATCATTACAGGCTGCACAGCTACTGCACCCACAGATCACCTACATCAAGAAACCAAAATCCTCAAAGTCAAAGACCATCTGGACATGAGAGGCACTCAATTCCTGGCAGCAGCCTCCACGAACCAAGACCACCCACTAAACTACATGGCAACACACCCACAGACACCCAAGAAATATCAAAACAACACCCAGCACATGGTATCGCAAATACAACTAGTGTAAGTACAACTAGTGTAAGTACACAACTAGTGTAAGTACAACTAGTGTAAGTACAATTATTGTCCTCTCTCCCTCCCTGCCCACCCCGAACCAACTTCCAGAAGCACATCCATACTCATATCTCTCACCGATCCATCCACTCACTCACAGACAACACGCAGCTGCATGCACGACCTCCCGAAATCCATCCTTCCGAATCCTCCCTTCCTCGCGAGGACAGAGTCCACCTGGCCAGGCTGAGATGCGACACCATCCAGCTCTCCTGAGCTATCAGAAGAGACTGGATGACTCCGTTGTCGACACCTGCCCGGGATGTAACACAGCACCCCATACCATTAAACACATCATAGAAGACTGCATTTCACACAACCACTTACGCCAACAACACAATCTACACTCAATGAGAGCTCTGTGGGAAAGCCCGATCGTGGCCATGGCCTTTCTCAGGGACTCGGGGCTATTCGGCCAGGCAGCTTAGGGAACAACAACAACAACAACAACTGTATCCAGTCTTCTCCACACACCGTTGTAGAACATCCTGAATCAAGAACCAGGGCTCCCAAAGCTTCCGACATTATTTTTTCTCTCTTATCAACCCCGTCTGATAGCAATGTCAGCTGCACTTCGCCAGTATCTTCCATCACATCCTTATTTTCCATATCCCTATCCTCTCTCTTAGGACAATTTCGCACCCAGTGGTCAACAGATCTGCACACGAAACATTTTGTGAGCTCACCATTTGGTCCTGTTGGGTTTTTGGCATCACCACCAACACCTCTTGGACTCCAGTACCTGTTACGTGTTCCACGTCTATACCCACGTCTATATCTGCCTCCGGTGCCTCGAAATGGAGCTCTACTGACTTCCAAAATGGGCTCAGATTTCACCTGCACCTGCACTGTGTCATTATGTGCATCTCCACTTAAATTGTGGTCTACAATTCCACCTCCGAACATTCTATTTAGTGTCTTTTTCATCTCCTCGAATGTGATGGTAGTCGTAGTTGACATCGCTAATTGGAAGTGAATATCTGACAAATCACAACTTTTCAATAACCGAAACACCAACACCTGATCTGGCAGTTCCATACCATGTTTCTTGAATCTATAATATCTTCTACCAAATTCCACCAAATAATCATTTATCGTCATCTCAGCGGGGCGCTTGAACGATTCAAATTCAGAATAAGCCATAAAGGCCCGTCTATTTGTATCTAGCATAAAAACAGAGTCTAATCTTGTCAGCAAATGTTCCATTCCTTTGTCACTCGCCAAGACTGTTGTATCTATTTCGCTGCTGACATCTCTAGCCCTGCCAGTCAATGTCAAATGAACCGCCAATGCTTGCTTCTCCGGGCTCACACTCGTTAGTTTCTGCCATATTTCTATATCTTTCTTCCACCTCTCATAGTCTTTTTCCGATGTCATTTGTGGAGGATTTGTAATCACTGACGCCATATTTCGGTAAAACTGCGAACTACGCTCTGCTACCACTGTTGAACTCACTTTGAATTCGCCTTACCTCGCTGTAGCACCGGCAGAGTTCCATATGCTGAGTATTGCAGGCAGAGTTGGCGGATAATACTTTGATTCATTACCCAGGGTGGGGTGAGCAGATTATATTCCAGTGCACTAATAAGCTTTGAGTGCTGACTCATTTCTTACTGCCTGGCCAGGACTTGACTCCACTGTCAGCACTTCCATCCGCTATCATTACTCACGGTCAACTGTCTTCCGACGCCATGACTCAGTTACTCATCGCCCTGCTCATGACGTCACAATATCGACGCTCCATATACGCACTAGTTTCCGTGCCCCATTTGAATTAATTTGTTTTTTATCTTTCTTTCTTTTCCGATTACGTACCTTTTAGGCAATATATATTGTATTTATTCCACATTATTCTTATTGTACTTTCCCACTTATGTTGTGTATTTTCTCACAACATAATTACTTAATACCCATTTATCTAATTATTCTTATTGTACTTTTTCCACTTATGTATCTTGTCATAACATATTCACTTTAATACCCAAGTTTCTGATTACTAAGACTAACACTGAGTCCCCTGCATATAGTCCTGTACATAATGAATTTAGATAAAGTGAATACATTTTTTGTTTATTGTTTTCTATTTTTCCTATTTTTTATATATTGTCCCTAAATTTTCCAGGAGCGGACATTTTCAAGGAGCGGAGAGGCTCATCAGACTCAGAATAACAAGCATTCTGAGCCCTCTATATAGTCCTCTACATAGTGAGGTAAGAAAATGTGATTAACTTTATTTGTTTTACAATTTTCCCCTAACTTTCCAGGAGTGGACATTCTCAATGAGCAGACAGGCTTGCCTTTCATTGAGACTGTTAATTGAGGTTCAGCTGTAATAAAACCACAAAATTGAGGCAAACCAAGTAGGCGCAAATTGCGTCAGAAGGGTGTCCTTAAATGCACACAGATTCAATATAAGTCTTAAACAATTCAAAATTTGGTGTAAGAAACTTGAATCAATTTGCGTCAAACGTGAGCTTCAAGTAGCTATGTATGTCGAGCATAAAACAAAACTATTTGCAACCTTATACGTGAGGCATCATCATCCTGTGATCACAGCTGAAGCGAATCTACTCCTCAGTCTAATATTGTAGTGAAGCGTGGAGGTACGTTGAACCAGAACTTTAAACTGCCCTGGTTTGTCACCTTGTACACAACATGGTAAGTGTAAAATATTCTATGATAGGGTTGTGTATCTTAGAATAGCTTGCTGTCTAGCTGGCTCAGTTGATAGTGTTTCTGCTTACTATCCTGCAGACTTGCATTCAGTCCCCGCTCAAGATTGAAAAGTGTTTCTGGGATATAGCCGGTGATTACCGTCTCCCCTTGAGAAAGGGAAATAGGTAATGGTCTCTGGTTGATTTTAGGTTAAGCGTTTGTGAATCCTTGAAGGAGGAAATATGGGCACTATATAAGTAACCAGACTACAGTATTATTATTTATATTATAATTATTATTATTACATGTATTATGTAATTAGCGGCTCCTCCATCAATGACGTACAGGTACTGTACTACCATACCAATACAGTACTCATATTTGGTGCCATTGCTAACCTAGCAAGCTCTTCATAGAGAACATCTCACTGGTTCACAATACAGTGGAGGACCGAACTTCGCAGAATCCAACTTCGTGCCACACCCCAAATATTCTCAAAACCAACCATGTTTGCACATAAATATTCAATCTTGGCCCAAAAATCCCAGTCAAAACCCGAAAAGAGAGCAAAAATTATGAAAGACTCAACATCAACTATAAAACATAAACAAAAACAAACGAACAAGTGAACTGAGCTCCAAGAGTCTGCCATTGTCAAGGTGTTTGCTGCTTGGAGTTGAAATCCGACATCTGAGCGTCACTTGTGCAAGTTGCTGCCGCCATATTTTATGATGTCAACTAGAGGTGGACCGGATATCCGTATCCGCATCCGCATCCGTGGATATCCGCATCATTTTGTACATCCGCATCCAATAATGCGGATATAGTGCGGATATTTTCGTAGCTAATAAGTCATAAAAACTTATTATATTTACACTTTTACAGAATAACTAATTAACTATTAACCCCTTGAAGCTCTGACACGTTTTAGCAGTTTATTTTTGCTATCATTAGACGATTTTATGCTGCTTAGGAAGGATAGGTGGGTATTAAAAGGGTAAAGAACTAAAGACTATCCCAATCAACCCTCTGACTTCCATATACCCTTCCTAATCTGAAAAAAATTGTCTAATAATAGTCAGAGAACAAAAAAAAGAAGTGCATCATGGTCCTTTTCATGGATCCTCAGAGGGTTAAGAAGTAAATAGGGCTAATATTGAAATATATTTATGTTTATCAAAATTAAGCAATCAATAATAAATATAACTATTATATGCCTAGATAGTAGGACTAGTTTAGTACAGTTACTTTCCTCTCCCTCCTTCCTCCTCTCTCACTTGTACACGTTCAATACGAAGTATTGCCAGTAAAGGCATTATCTGTGGCTAAAACTCTTGAGGGCTAAAACGATCCGCATCCGCATCCGCAAATACTGAAAATAAATATCCGCATCTACATCCGCATCCGCAAATATCAAGAAATCAATATCCGGTCCACCTCTAATGTCAACACTAGCCAGCAGGTAAAATTCCACCCGACATTGTGTTGGTAAACCACCACTTTACAAGCTTTTTTGTGCCCGAACCTCGTACCCCTGACGTTTATTATGGCCTCTAGTGCATCTGGTGATAGGGATGGTAGGCCTGGTGTTAGCGATGAAGGAAGTGAATGACTGTGACCATCAAAACAGAGAGCAAAGGCCAATCAAGCGTGCCTACCATGTCGGGACTAAAGCTGCAAAAGTATGACGATGATTTAGGCCAGGCTAAATATGATGATGATTTTCTATAAGGTCTGTGTTATAAGTAATCTCTTCATTATATTTATTTATATGTATTCTCTTCATAATATATTCATTGGATGTATTTGGGGGAAAATGGGTACTTGAGGGATGACTGTTTAGACGAATTTGGAACCAATTACCATTTTCCCATAAGATCAATGCCCCAATCTTCGCGAAATCAACCGTTATGCGTTTTTTTTTTTTTTTTTGCACCAATTGGCCGCGAAGATGAGTGCACCACTGTAGTCCATGAATTTCATAGGTGACTGTTAATATACCTAGGGAGAAATATAGTAATAATACAAATTAGGAATTATTAAGCTTCTGTTCCATGCGCTTCTTGTTCCTCCCTCATTGCAAACAACGTGTCCATCTCCGCTAGCCAAGCTCTATCTTATGAACCGGTGAGCGGACAGAATGCACATGTGCCCCCCTCGCTTCCTTAGTGCACTCTCTTGTTTTTCTTCTGACTGTCCGCGCTCCTTCCACAGTGAGTGTTTGAGGTGTTGAAGCTGGTTAGGAAGTAGTTCAGCTAGTCAGGGTGCTTTAATAGCCGTGTTTACTCTGCCATTCACTAGGGTTGCAAAGGGTGTGAACATTTCTGAAAATATGGAAACTTTCTAGGGATGTTTCCGGGGATATTCAGGCCCTGGGAATTTTGAGAATTATCAGGAAAATTAAAAAAATTCACAAAATTGTATGTGGATTAACCCTCCAGCCCCGGGGGCTATAGCTTACGACTGTGCTCCGGTACCGGGTGTTTTGACGATCTTTGGCCTATGTTAACTACTCTGTAAGTCAATGAATATGTCATGTAATGTTGTGAATAAAAAAGAATAATGTTCCACAAACCTTCCTCTGTCGAATGGCGTTGAGTAGAGGTCTCTAGCCCCTCTGGTTGCATAATGGTGAGCGCGGGAAGACGAGTGCTTTTCGGCGGCAAATTCTTCCCGCGTTCGGACGCGTCGCCCCGGCCATGGCTACGACGCACCTAGCCGCTCGTCGCGCCAAAGTATTTATCTCCCTTAGACGATTTTAGTGTTTGATATTGAGAATGTGATGTTTATTTGATATTTTCTAGTTATTTTGAGGCCAATTATATAAAATATGTTTATTAGGGTATCACTGTCACTGATATTGCTAATTTTCACTCGATACCGTACATTTTATTAGTAATTGAGGTAGCTTATTGTTGTATTAGGCACTGATTATTCGTTATCACAGGTGTTTATTATACTTTGGCCATCAAATATTAGGTCTTGTGTCACTTTCACTTTGACAAATATGCTTTAGAGAGTGTCACTGTCACTGATAATGCTCATTTTCACTCGATACCGTACATTTTATTAGTAATTGAGGTAGGTTATTGTTGTATTAGGCACTGATTATTCGTTATCACAGGTGTTTATTATACTTTGGCCATCAAATATTAGGTCTTGTGTCACTTTCACTTTGACAAATATGCTTTAGAGAGTGTCACTGTCACTGATAATGCTCATTTTCACTCGATACCGTACATTTTATTAGTAATTGAGGTAGGTTATTGTTGTATTAGGCACTGATTATTCGTTATCACAGGTGTTTATTATACTTTGGCCATCAAATATTAGGTCTTGTGTCACTTTCACTTTGACAAATATGCTTTAGAGAGTGTCACTGTCACTGATAATGCTCATTTTCACTCGATACCGTACATTTTATTAGTAATTGAGGTAGGTTATTGTTGTATTAGGCACTGATTATTCGTTATCACAGGTATTTATTATACTTTGGCCATCAAATATTAGGTCTTGTGTCACTTTCACTTAGTTATATGATTTGTAAACGTTTTATATACAATTTATTGTGTCTTTTTTCACTGATTTATATATTTCTATAGGTTCTAATCATATGAATGTCACTTGGTATATACATATGTGTCACTTTCACATATTATTATGGTGTAATTGTATTTGTATCAATGTTCTCATAATACATGACTTTTGTATTACAATACATTGGTTTTCTTCCACTTTTTGCCTATATATAATTATAGTGTACATATTGTCATTTTATTTGGCAATTTCAGTATGATTATTAGAACTCCAGCTAGGAGTGGTAATCAAAGAAGCACTCTAAAGCACAGAGTGCCACCTTGCACTCCACACACTCCAGGGTTGACTTTTTACCTGAATTCGGCTTCACCCTGCTGTTGTAGCAGACATGGCACCGCTTCTGCTGTGTTCTTCCGGATTCATTCTGAGGCAGGGAACCAAGCCTGTGCCTAATCAAGTATTGAGCACACTGCAAGCGGTCAATAACGGCGGGCCCAGGATGTGCCACTGCCCTCTGTGGCATAGCATACTTCTCCAGGAGCTCCGTCAACACCTGCTTTTGGAACCTCCGCAGGCTATTGAACTTCATGGGTGTGTTCACATTCCGAAGCTTGTATATGTTGTAGGCATTCAGAACTGACATGTCCACCATATGCAGAAAGAACTTTTTGTACCATCTGCACGAGGTACGCAGGCAGTCAATGAAGCCTATCTGCATGTCGGACTTGTCCACCAGCCTCATGTTGATGTTGTAGTCCAGGACAGCATCGGGCTTGGTCACCCTGGCCTGGGTGCGGCGATCCACCTTGCCAGTCTCCACCATTTCCCCCTTGTGGATGGTGGTCAGGAGGTTGACCTTCCGCTGGTCGTGCCAGTGGATAGCCAGAATGGGCCCCGACTTCTTCTTGAACACATCACCTTTTTTGGTCTTTGGAGGGAAAGGTGGCATGCCCTTCCTTTTCCCTCGTACTGTGCCTACAGTCCCCGTCTTGCGCTCATGCAGGTACTGTGAGAGAGTGGGGGACGTGTAATAATTGTCCGTGTAGAGGACGTGATTCTTGTGAAAGTAGCGGTCCATCATGGCTTGCACCACTGCTCCGCCAAAGCCAATGAGGGGGTCCACAAGCAAGTCCCCTTCCTTCCCGCTGTAGACCAGGAAGTCCAGGACATAGCCAGTTTGGCAGTCACACAGCACAAAGAATTTTATGCCAAAGCGATGTCTTTTTGAGGGGATGTACTGCCGGAAGCTGAGTTTTCCCCGGAACAGCACAAGAGACTCGTCAATGACGACCTTGCGGAAGGGCTTGAAGTAGGAGGTGAAGCGTTCTCGCATCATCTCATACAACGTCCTAATCTTCCACAGCTTGTCTGGGAGGTGGACGTCAAGGTCGCTGCGAGGATATCAAGGTACCGGTCGCGAGACATATATTTCCCGAAGGCAGGGGTGGATATCAGATCATTGGTGATCCAATAGTCAGGCAACCTATGCTTCTTGACATGAGGCATTAGCATGGTGAGTGCCAGGAACACCATGAACTCTTTATGAGTCACTGGGGTCCACTGCCTCATGTGGCCCTTGGTCACCTTTCCCAAAAAGTGGACCTGGAATTGGTCCTGCTTATTTGTCTCTTTGACAACATAGCCTACCACCTCCTCATCAAAGAAGGCCTCAAACAGTTCGTGTGGTGGAGCATTGGGGCCTGCAGGAAAATTGGGGGTAACGCCTGAACCCTCCAGTACCTCATCAAAAGCTGGCACATCAGGGTTGTATCCATCCTCATCAACTACGTCTTGCCACTGAAAAACGTAGAATGGGTCTTGTCTACGCTGACGAGGAGCTCCAGCTGGTGGCCCAGCACGCCCACGGCCAACTCGGGAGGCGCGCGCCCTAGGGCGGCGAGGGCGGCGGCCAGGGCGGTGGGCAGCACGACGGGCAGCACGACGCCGGGCCAAGCGGATGGGTCGAGGGTCGTCGATGTCCATATAGTCATCGTCAGAGTGGTCATCTTGCCCTGACGGTGGACCTATGTAATCATGGCCAGAGTCTTGAGAGGTGCCCTTCATCATCAGTGGCCCCCACATAATCTGGCGGGGAACCAGTGATGCGTGGGCGGCGTGCGGGTGGGCGAGGTGGGGAAGGAGTGGCAGGTGAGGCTGTGTCCCCCCGAGGTCCCGGGCTCCTTGGCCTGCGACGAGTGACAGAAAGCAATGTTTCACTGTCACTAGGGCCAGGTATTGGTGATGCGAGCTCAAAGACTTCTTCAGGAAGACATGTTGAAGGCGGGAGAGGTGGGGAGGACCGTGGGGAAAGTTGCGGGGACGTATGGCTGGGGCCGGCCGGGGTGGACGCCGCGGGAGCCTCGAACAAAACTCTCTTACTTTTCTTAATTTTCTTGGTATATTTCCTACCTTTCCCCTTTTCGGCAGCAGTATGTCTCCTGTCGGGGGACCTAGGAGGCAAATAGGCCGAAAGTGTGGGGTCCTCAACCCTTGGCAATGGTGGGGGTGGTGGGGAAGAATGCGGGGCATCCGGGTCATCTTGGGTGGCGTGGGTAGATAAGGGAGACAATGGCGGACGAGAAGGGTCACCACGCTGACCCTCACTCACAGCCTCATCCTCACCAAGTAGTTTTGCTTGTTCCCTAGCTGCCGCGGCCGCCTTCTCAAGTATTTTCTGCTTATACAAATGTAGCTTGAAAGGCGATTTACCAGGGGAAGGGCTTGGCGTCGTGTCACTTAAGCGAAATTTGGTGAGTGACCTTGAACTCTCCCACTCGCTCACTCTCAAGTTCACTGTCTTTAGGTAAACCAGCTTCCTCAACAACTGGTACATCACCTTTATCACTCTCATCACTGTCATGTTCTCTCGCAAATCCCAGGAATTGCTCTTCTTTGTCACTCTCATGGCCATAATCACTCGACTTATAATTACTGGAGTCGTCACTGACTTCATCATCAACATTATGCTTGGCATCAGCTCGCTCATAAAGTCTCAATGTCGTCTCAATACCTCCGGGAGATAACACATTTAGGCGATGGCGTCGGGGTAAGGCGCGACGAACAAGCAAGGGCGTCGTAGGAAGCACGGTATCGGACACAGCGGAATCACTATTTGGCGTACTGTCCATGATGGCGTCGGGGTAGATACTGTTGCTGTGGCGTAGTTTACGCCTGGTGGCGCCACCTACCGTCCCACGATACCGAAAATGTACGCGCGGCATTCGAAAGCACGCATGCAAGCAATGGGCGTTCAAGAGCCCTTCCAGGTTTGTGCGGGCCGAGGTTGTTATGGGCGTTCAAGAGCCCATCCGGGTTGGAGGGGTTAATTAGTTAACCAATTTTGAGTAATATATTTATTTATTAAACATAATTGAGCATTACAAAATTTGTATCAATACAATTACTGTACAATACCTACAAAGTTGATGTTCTAGGCTTGCTTTGAGTTATACAATTCTTGGTAGTATTAAGTAACAATAATTTCACGGGTAAACTGCAGTTTTGTGATTGCTGCATTACCCCTTTTAGTTGACCTAATAATATCCCCTAGTGTGTGTGTGTGTGTGACACAAAAATAAAAAAAGTACAGTACTTGATAAAACTGCATTTGAACAATATAATCTCATAGAAAGTGTGTAGAAAATAGTGTCTATAATTATAGTTAGTAAAGTACAGGAATGATTTATATTGAACATGTCCTGATCACATTAGCTACAGGCTCACTGTACCTCTCACTACCCACTTCAGCCAGAAAAATCATAGAGAGGAAACGCTTCTTCAGCCTGCTGCTGCATATGTCTATCTATGTATCTATCTATTGCCGGACGCCTTACTCCCCTTACGAGGGTGGCCATACACAGAATGCCCCCAAGCCGAACTATTCCCTGTGAGAGGGACAACCCGAGCCAGTTTAGTGAAGGACGTACAGGATTGACCACTCAATGTGTCAATGCTGCATATGTCATGTTTGCATATCATTATTGTCTATCTATCTATTTATCTATTGCCTGATGCTGTGATCCCCGAAGGGGTGGCCACGAACGAACCGCCCCCATGCACCTCTGTCCCCAGTCAGTCGACGCCCCTCCTACCAACCAGCACCGCCTTCATTCATATACTTCCTCACTCCATCCTTCCACCTCTCCTTCGGTGCATCTCTCCCTCTCTGTCCTTCCACCTCGCTCTCGTACGCCCTCTTAGTCATTCTCTCGCTTTCCATACGTTCCATATGGCCGAACCATCTCAAGTTGTTCCTTTTCACACTTTCCAGCATCAGTAATGTTAGTTGAAGTATTATATAAAGGCCAAATTTAGTATTGTATTCTAGAAGTGTAAGCTCCTTGTTGAAGTAATTGTCAGAGCGCCTAAAGAATTTTGGCATGGCTAACGCCAGAAAATCTGGAAAATTTTTGTATGGCTCAGTTTTTACCCACAAGAATATCTCCCACTGCCAGGGCTGGGGTCAATTAATTTTTGTCATTTCAATTCAATTCCAATTCAGAATAAAATTTGAATTTATCAATTCCAATTCAATTCATTCGCAAAAATGAAAACTTCAATTCCAATTCAAAGCAATTCACAAGCTTTTCAATTCCAATTAAATTAAATTCATTATTGTCGATATTTAATTAAATTAAAACATTTTCAATTCAAAATCAATTTCAATCTACCCAGTAGGCCTACCATTAATCTAATGTGCACTGAACATGTGTGTTTTACCCACGCCATTTCAGTCTGGCACACTGACAGGAACTGTACGTACTTGTGAATCTTAACACTACTTTTGCTGCCGGCATATTTCCACATATTTCCGTTATATTAGGGCTCATTCAGGCACTCCTGAATGATTAAGTAAGTGTATGAATGAAATGAAATGTATTGAGCCAAAAACTAGAAGAAAATAGCTTCAAAATGACACCAGAATGAGCTTCGTAGCGCGGGGTTCATCCACAGCGCAGCGCGGTACCATAGACAATGGAATATTCGCTAATAATGAGCAATGTCGCGCTACATTTGCCTTTGGCAGCGCTGCACAGGTCTTGCAAGATATGGCTCTCACTCCTCAGTGCACCAGCCGCCGGGCTGGAGAGTGGACGGGGGCCTGCCGCGCTCCCGCTCACTCGCACTTGTCTCCACAGGCTTTAAGAGGCATTAAGGGCCTGTAAAATGCTTCAAGTTGCCAGAACGTTCTTGAACGGGTCCCACAGCCAAAGGGTTAAATACATATACGTACATAAAACATATAAATTATGTTGGAAATACAGTAGTTTCTCAATTAAATTAAAATTATTATATACCGTATTTAATAAGTTGCTTCACTTGATATATTTTATACTTGTTTTATGATAGCAAAATATGTATTTTACTGTTTATTTGAGTATACTGTAAGTTAATGCACTATAATAAATTCGCATATTACTGTATAAAATATTATTTTATCAATAAGTCATCAATTCATATCAATTCATTGATATAAATTCCAATTCAATTCAATTAATTTTATTTTTGTATTTTTTCAATTCCAATTCAATTCCAATTCCATTTTTTTTGTAATCAATTCAATTCCAATTCACTTCATAATTGACCCCAGCCCTGCCCACTGCATTGTATTATCTATTTATTTTGTATTAATTTTACCCCAACACCAAACACCTCCAATTAAATTAATGAAAGCATATACAGTAAAAGTCCGTTAATCCGACGACCGATGATTCGAATCTCCCAATAGTCCGAATTTTTCAATTTGAGGCCAAATCCGAATTCACCCGATGGTCCGAATTTCAAGAAGTCCCAAAGTCCCCTTTTTGAGGCATTAGGCCACTCAAATGACACATAATGGAGCACACACATATCATATGTTCATGAATTCACTTTAAAAGTTTACCATTGTCATTGTAGCCTATTATCTACTTCAAAACATTCAGATTAATGGTCAAAGGAAGCTACTGATATAATCGTAAACACCTTCGTCATCTTCTTCTTCCACATCGTCTGCTAGAGAGTTTGTTTTGCTCTTGAACGCATCCTTGGGACGCTCCGATGCGCTACTGGCTTGCACCGCATTTTCTGCAAGCGCATTCAGTCTTGAGCTTGAAAACGCACCTTTCAAGAAGTCCCAAAGTCCCCTTTTTGAGGCATTAGGCCACTCAAATGACACATAATGGAGCACACACATATCATATGTTCATGAATTCACTTTAAAAGTTTACCATTGTCATTGTAGCCTATTATCTACTTCAAAACATTCAGATTAATGGTCAAAGGAAGCTACTGATATAATCGTAAACACCTTCGTCTTCTTCTTCTTCCACATCGTCTGCTAGAGAGTTTGTTTTGCTCTTGAACGCATCCTTGGGACGCTCCGATGCGCTACTGGCTTGCACCGCATTTTCTGCAAGCGCATTCAGTCTTGAGCTTGAAAACGCACCTTTGGACGTATTAGTCTTGAGCTTGAAAACGCACCTTTGGATGTTCCGATACGCTACTATTTATAGTTCAGTGATCGGAGCATCCCAAGGGTGCTTTCAAGACAACAATACAAGGGTGCTTTCAATACAATATAATATAACAGAGCACGTCACAAAAGGAAAATCACAAAAGGAAAATTACAAGAACCTCTCAGGGAAGTGCCGTTGTTAAGGCATTACTTCCCGAACCACATCTGATCTTCAAGAGCAAGAAAAACTCGCTAGTAGACGGAAGAAGAAGAAGACGTTTATATCAGCAGATTCCTTTGACCATTAATCTGAATGTTTTGAAGTAGTTAATAGGCTACAATGACAATGGTAAACTTTTGAAGTGATTTCATGAACATATGATATGTGTGTGTGCACCATTGTGTCATTTGGGTGGCCTAATGTCTCAATGTTTTCGTCATACACAGGTTCATAGGGGTAAAGTCCGATAATCCGAAAAATCCACTAATCCGAACGAGAGCCGGTCCGCTGCCCTTCGGATTAACGGAAGTTTACTGTATGTGATCCACTGGGATTCCAACCAGACGCCATAATCCCCGAAGGGGTGGCCATGAATAAATCATCCCTATGCATCACTGTCACCCGTCAGCCGCCCCCCCCCCTCCTCCCATCCAACACCACTTTCATGCATATACCTCTCAACTTCATCCTTCCACCTCAGTTTCAGTCTGCCTCTCCCTCTCTGTCCTTCCACCTCACTCCCGTACACTCTCTTAATGTTCTCGCTTCCCATATGTTCCATATGGCTGAACCATCTCAAGGTGTTCCTTTTCACACTTTCCATCACATCCACACCACACTGCTCCCGTACTCCCTCATTCGTCTGTCTATCCCTCCATGTAACTCCACGAGGCAATGTGGAAAAGAGAGGTGCATACCCATGTGCAGTGTGTGGAAAGGGAGTGGGCGTTAACTCAATTCAATGTAGCATCTGTCGATGTTGGGTACACCATGGGAGTAAGCGCTGTAGTAGAATAAAGGGACCCCTGCCGAAGGATAAGTCAGAAATAGAGAAATTTGAGTGCGTAGTGTGCAAAGGCGAGGTTGTGTTAGGTGATGATCCTGTGGCTGTGAATTTTGGAAATGAGTCTTTGGAGCTGGTGAACAAGTTTTGTTACCTAGGAGATACCATCTCTGCCGGTGGTGGGGCCGCCTCGGCCCCACTGTTGCTAGAATTAGGTGTGGCTGGGGAAAGTTCAGAGAATTGATTCCAATCCTGATCATGAAAAGAATGCCTCTCCCCCTGAAGGGAAAGGTGTATGCCTCATGTGTTAGAAGTGCAATGACGTATGCCTCAGAAACATGGGCCGTTAAAGTAGAGGATGTCAACAGAATGGAGCGTAATGAGGTGAGAATGGTGAGATAGATGTGTGGGGCCAGGCTACAGGATAGAATAACAAATGTTGAGCTGAGGACACGTTTAGGTATAAAGAGTATTAGCGAGGTGATGCGTACAAGTAGACTGGGATGGTATGGACATGTGGAGAGAATGGATGAACAAAATTGGGTGAAAAAATGCAGGTCTGTGATTGTGGAGGGAGCTGCACCAAGGGGTGGACCGAGGAAGACCTGGGATCGGACTATATGCGCCGATCTCAAATCCAAGAACTTGACAAGTGAAGCAGCCCTTAACAGGGTTGCCTGGAATGCCGCCATTAGGACAAGAGACTGAAACTGCACGTATGTGTGGAACACTCGGTCTTAAAATTTTATGTATGTATGTATGTATGTACACTCACTTCTCAAGTTAACTCATTTCTACCCCTCTCACTCTTGATTTGTGTCTCTCCAACGTCTACGCTTCACTCCCATACCTCAATATTGGACATTAAATACAGTATACTGTACCGATCATGGTAATAAAGGGGCTATTCCTACAAAAGCTGTGGTGATCGAATTACTATTATATATACACACACACACACACATACGGTATAAAAGCCTATGCATTTAGAGTATCTTCATATTGAACTTCCTTATTTGATTACATATAATTCCTTGAAGCACAAAAAGGCCATGTTTAAGTCAATTTAGGGTAAAATTCAATTACTGTACTGGTATAATACCATTCAATAACAGCTACTATACTACAGTATCCATTCACACTCGTGTCTCGATTCCCACATTTATCACTCGTCAGTTTGTTTCACCATGTTTGCCTCGTCTCATATATTTTTGTGTGGTCAGATAACAATTAATTAAACCCGTTTTTACCCAATGTTTTGTGTATGTACAATTGCGCAAGGAGTCTTGACTCGATTCCCAGTACCTTTCGTTCAGAAAGTGCTATCTGACAACAATTGAGGCTCTACTATATTCATTTATACCACACCGGGGAGAACTGCATTAAAGGAAAAACTACCAAAAACACGATATACTGTATAAGTATTGTTGCAATATATTTACCTCATTATGTGAGAGCAAACCAAATAGTACGAAAGCTGATACTAACCCGAACGAAAGAATGTGAAACTCGTAGTATTTCGCTCGCTAGATTCAGGATTAAAATGTGGAGAAAGTCTCTTAACCCTCCGGACCCGGGGGCCTTCATTCTTACAGTTTCTTACAGTAGATCCTCTGGAAAAAGGCAAACTAGGCCTGTGTATCCAGCTCAGTACCAGTACTTGCACTGCTGCGGTCGTTCACGGTGTTGGCGGCGGCGGTAGCAGACGCAACATTTTTACTACTGTATTCTGTATTTTTGCTTTATAATCAAACTTCAAATCTTGTCTTCCCCATGCTTTATCAAGATTACTTTCAAACTCCCTTATTGATTCGGAATCGACTACATACTGGGGCAATGCGTTCCACTCATTTACCACTCTATCACAAAATGAGTTCTTTACCTTCTCAAGCCTATTTCTTTCTTTGTAAATTTCTTTGAGTGTCCTCTCGTTCTTGTTCCCTCCCGCATCAAGAAGATACCTTCACACACATCCTCATCATACTTTCCTGACACTATCTTAAAAGTCTCTATCATATCCCCTCTCTTCCTCCTATATGCCAGTGTCGGAAGCCCCAGTGTTCTCAACCTCTGCTCATAGCCCGCATTCTTCAACGTTGGTACTAGCTTGCTAGCTCTCCTCTGCACTTTCTCCACTGCTTCTATATCCTTTACCATATATGGAGCCCACACCTGGTTTGCATATTCCAGGTGCGGCCTAACCAGCGCTGTATAGAGATTCCTGAAGATTTCTTCGTCAAGTGACACAAATGTCCTCCTTATCAGCCCTACAATTCTATTGGCTTTGTTTATCTTTTCCACTAAATGTTCTGAGAAATTTAACTTATTGTCTATCACTACTCCTATATCCTTTTCTGCATTCACTTCCTCCATCGCTTCATACATACTGTATCCTACCTTGTCTATCTTGCTTGTCCCAATCTGCATGTACTTGCATTTTTTTGGATGAAAAGGCATTAACCAATGCTCAGACCATCCCTTCATGCCATCCACATCTCCTTGAAGCAAACCCACATCTTCCTTACTCCTCACTCTTCTATACAGCTTAGTGTCATCCGCATACAGGTATACCTCACTTCCATTAGTTATAACTTCAGGTAAGTCGTTGATAAATATAACGAACATTAGTGGTCCCAACACAGATCCCTGAGGAACCCCACTTGTAATTCCCCTCCACCCCGAGCCTATTCCATTCACCAGCACCCTCTGTCTCCGATCTTTCAGGAAGGCTTCTATCCATTTAACACATTTCTCCCCTATATTATAGCTTCTAACTTTCTCTATTAACCTTTTATGTGGACCTTATCGAAGGCCTTCATAAAATCACAATATACCACGTCTATTACATCACCATCCTCTAGAATTTCCATCCAATCATCTACCACCTTAACCCCTTACTGGCGGCGCTCGACTTAAGTCGTGCACCAATTTGCAGCAAGTTAGGAGCATTATTAAGGCTTTTAAAGGGTTAAAATCAAGTGCAAATGGCCGGGAGCGCAGCGGGCCAGACAGCCGACTCCCAGGGCTTACCGCCGCCCATTAACTCATGTTCCTTGTGTTCTCGAGAGGCCGGCAGTGTAGCCAGTAGTGAGCATAGCTGGGAAAAATATACCGCTATACGCTAAACTCCCATGTTCGTGGCACCACTGCAAGAGAACCACGAGTGCTACGTAGCTCGTTCTGGTCTCATTTTGAAGCTTTTAGCGCCTAGTTTTTTGCTGAATACATTTCTTTTCATGCAGATACTTAATTGATCATTCAGGAGGGCCTGAATATGCCCAAATGAGCCCAAAACACCCCTCTAGACAAGGGTTAATTTGCTGTAGTACCGTCGACCTCCCCGGCAAGAATCCGAACTGTCTCCCACTGAAAAGTTGGTTTTATTTCATATGCTCCATTATTCCTTCTCTAATTACCATTTCCATTAGTTTACACACAACACTTGTCAAACTGACTGGTCTATAATTTCCTGGGTCATTTCTCTTTCCCTTCTTAAATATAGCTGTTATGTTCGCCTCTCTCCAGTCCATCGGGATTTGTCCTGTATTAAATGATACCTCAAATAAAATTTTCAATGGCTCTACATCTCACCTCCTTCCTTTATGATTCTTGGGTGTATCCCAACCGGTCCCGGGGACTTACTTCTGTTCTGTTCATATGAGGAGATCGTCGTGTCCGGGGGTATTCCTGAAAAATGGCTATCTTCATAATTCGATATCTACTGATTGAGACCACCTAGAGCAGTCAACTAACTTGCATAGTGTAGAACCAACCTTCGTCTGTAAACTGGCGTTTAGTTGACATCGCTACGACAAGTGGTTGTCGAGATATGATGATGGGAATGGAGGTAATTTCCCGCGTATTTTCGCCTGTGTCCGAACGCTCGCCGAGGCCCTGGCTAGCACGCACTAAGTCACTCGTTGCTTCAGTGGCTTTGGTACAGGTAGACGATATTATGTTTCTATAGTTATAATGTCATAGTTATTGTGTCATTTATTTCTTTTACAACCATTATTGAGTTATGTGAAACTTTTTATAACATATTTTCGGCATTTTCACTGTTATTGGATATTATTGTGTCACTTTCACTCTTATTACTCTTCTTGTTATGAATTATTGTCACTCACTGTTATTATCGAGCTATTATTACTTGTTATACATTTGTGTGTCACTTTCACTTACTAGGCTAGGCTAGGCAAGGCAAGGCAAGGCAAGGCAAGGCAAGGCAAGGCAAGGCAAGGCAAGGCTAGGCTAGGCTAGGCTAGGCTAGGCTAGGCAAGGCAAGGCAAGGCAAGGCAAGGCAAGGCAAGCGTACGGTACCGTACCCGCATCTTCACTAACCACTTCTTCATCGTCAAAGTCACTCCCAAGTTCACTCAGTTCACTATATTCACGAGCACCGCATTCACCATCGTCATTATCGTCCTCATCGGTACTAATAAAGTCCAGAAACTCTAATCCATCCGCCACTTCACCCTCATTTTCACTAACCACTTGTTCTTCGTCAAAGTCACTCCCAAGTTCACTCAGTTCACTATATTCACTCAGTTCACTATATTTGCTTAGTTCTTCCAGAGTGTGTGCAACACCATCGGGACTAAGCACTGTTTTCTTGGTCGTTTTAGCCTTGCTTTTGTTAGGCGTACGGTACGCGGCGACGGGAGTCGATTCGGACACAGCGATTTTTTTTTGGATTAGCTCCATCTATGTTGGATGCGTGACGAGAACTGATGCTGCATGTTAGTTTGTGCTTGGTGGCGCTGCGGTAGCCCACGCATAAACAAAAATCCGCCCGCGCGATTTAAACCCTTTGATTTTGATTTTGCCTCATATGAAGCCTCCCGGACTACTAACCAAAATACGTTTTGCCTCATATGAGTCCTCCCGGATCCCATGGGTTAATGCTTGTATTACTTTTTAAATCAACAATACTGGGAGAAAAGTATCTCATAAAATTAAACCCAACAGTTAAAAGTAATATTCAAACCAGAAGTGTCAATAAATCACGTAAATAAACATATAACAGAATTTTGTTTTACATTTAATTATCTAAGTGGGACAACAGTCTGCCTAAAAAACAAAGCGGTCTCCAGTATATTTTGGGAGAAAGCTTGAATCTCGAGAGCTTGTAATTTGTAAAGACAGACGATGAATTTTCACTCTTAGAATTATAATAACCCATTATCCATAGGGACACCCATATATAAACGGAAGATGGTGGTTATAAAAGCAAGGAGATACACCCACCCTCAAATCCTTACAATTACTGACTTGGTCGCTGAATATCCTACGGGCCTGGGAGTGCAATATGCTAGATAGCGCATGTAAATTAATTACTCATTATTATATAAAGAAATTGAAAACAAACATTACTCAGTTATTCAAACTACAACATAAATCAAATTTAGAGAGAATAAATAGGTTAATTTTGTCAGCAGGCCAATTATTGGGAATATCCAAAGACCTAGAATTAAAAATTAGGAAATGACCGGACTCCGAGTGTCAGTGGAGAGTTGCCAGCGGTAGCCAGATTTGGGAACTTTGGTCCGAGAGTTAAAAAAAATTGAGTCATGACTTCTTAGCGCGATTGTACAGTTTTCTCAGACTTTTTACTCGGAAGCCCGTACTTCTCGGAATGGCATCTCATGTCGGACAGTTCACTGTACATCTCGGCAAATATCCGAGTTGATCAGGTTTGCAGTGTTATAATTTACACCATTCACAAGATAACAGTGAATGCTACCTCTCTGCTTTACCCAATTTCACACATATGTACTTAGAATAATCATATAGCTCCTGAACTCCAACAGCAACATACTCACCATTGAAGCTGTTTAGTGAAGTAAATATTCCAGTTTGGGGTAATATCAGAAGTTTCAGGATATTTTAATAATTTACTGTTAATCATATTTCCGCAAATATATGGCCTAACCTTGGTTATATACAGTAAACTTCCGTTAATCCGAAGGGCAGCGGACCGGCCCTCGTTCGGATTAGTGGATTTTTCGGATTATCGGACTTTACCCCTATGAACCTGTGTATTAATGGCCTGACGAAAACATTGAGGCATTAGGCCACCCAAATGACACACACACATATCATATGTTCATGAAATCACTTCAAAAGTTTACCATTGTCATTGTAGCCTATTACCTACTTCAAAACATTCAGATTAATGGTCAAAGGAATCTGCTGATATAAACGTAAACACCATATGTCCGCATCGTCTACGACTCTACTAGCGAGTTTGTCTTGCTCTTGAAGATCAGATCAGATGTGGTTCGGGAAGTAATGCCTTAACAACGGCACTTCCCTGAGAGGTTCTTGTAATTTTCCTTTTGTGATTTTCCTTTTGTGACGTGCTCTGTTATATTATATTGTATTGAAAGCACCCTTGTCTTGTTGTCTTGAAAGCACCCTTGGGACGTTCCGATCACTGAACTATAAATAGTAGCGTATCGGAAAGTCCAAAGGTGCGTTTTCAAGCTCAAGACTGAATGCGCTTGCAGAAAATGCGGTGCAAGCCAGTAGCGCATCGGAGCGTCCCAAGGATGCGTTCAAGAGCAAAACAAACTCTCTAGCAGACGATGTGGTGTTTACGTTTATATCAGTAGCTTCCTTTGACCATTAATCTGAATGTTTTGAAGTAGGTAATAGGCTACAATGACAATGGTAAACTTTTAAAGTGAATTCATGAACATATGATATGTGTGTGCTCCATTATGTGTCATTTGAGTGGACTAATGCCTCAAAAAGGGGACTTTGGGACTTCTTGAAATTCGGACCATCGGGTGAATTCGGATTTGGCCTCAAATTGAAAAATTCGGACTATTGGGAGATTCGAATCATCGGTCGTCGGATTAAAGGACTTTTACTGTACTATCAGGAGACAGAACTTACTGCTATCTTGCGATAGGTGAAAACTAACTAGAGCTCTCTACAATAAGTGGCTCAGTTTTTATGGTGTAAATACGAGATAATAACACATTCGTGAGAGCCGCCATTTTCACAGAATACATCAAGACTGACTGTACAGTATCTTGAATCTTGTGACCTAACTGTTACTCATATACCCACAAATAAATGGCTCAATCTAGGTTTTAAAATAATATCAGGAGACAACACTTGCTGTTATCTTGCGATAAATGAAAAGTAGAACTTTACACCAAGTGGTTCAGTTTTAATGTTGAAAGTACCAGGCACAAGATTAGTCATTTGTCTTCTTCTCAAGAAATGGGGTCGTCCCCAGCTGTTCTGACCAAATACAGCCCCTGAAGTCATGTTGTTTTCAAGAAATGGGGTTGTCCCCAGCTGTTCTGACCAAATACACTTTAGTTACGATAAGACCTCTTTAAAGTACACAGCCTCTGAAGTCATGTTGTACAGTCGCAATCCCTAAAAGCAAGCCCCCCTCGACTCAAGAATTATTGGTATCCCGGATCTTTCTGGATGACGGGTAAACGTGGCAACACACAAACAAACACACTCCACTCCGATTTAGCACAGGTGTTTGGAACAGCAAAATGAACCCTTGATGGTTTTGATGTATCAACGTTAGTTTTTGCTTTCCATTGCAATCAGTTCTTTAAAGGTCAGACAAATTAAATATTGTACAATTATTTGCGTGTACACAATACTGTAATTCGCAAATAAATATTTCATACGGCTTTATTTAGCTTGAAACAAAATAAATTCGAAAGAATTCAACCAAATTCCTCAAAGTGTCTGAAGCCTACAAGTTCAAAATAGAATGAACTGTTTAACCTAAGAAGTGCGCATGGGGGTAATTAGAAACGTCCCCCTGTGCGGACGTATTTGAGGTGTTTCCATCACTAAAATATTCATTTTACCATAAATAGCATTAATACTTATCCATACGCGCCTATTATGGGTTGATTATAAAGGTATTAACCTGAAACAACAATAAAACGAGTGAAAACAGCGTTTGGATGGTCAAAATCGGAGATATAGGCCGCGAGTTATAGAATGTATGGGTGAGGCAACCTGTTTTCCCGCCAATTTCCCCCAAGGCCACTGAGACACAGTCGATCGATACTCTCTCTCTCTCTCTTGCACTCGCTTTCTATCAGTGATGA
Source organism: Paralithodes platypus (assembly GCA_032716605.1). Classification (NCBI taxonomy): domain Eukaryota; kingdom Metazoa; phylum Arthropoda; class Malacostraca; order Decapoda; family Lithodidae; genus Paralithodes; species Paralithodes platypus. The sequence continues at coordinate 25,663,027 of CM064582.1, forward strand.
CAACCGTCAACGCCCTGCTTGCAACTCGCTAATGTTAGCACGAAAATATACCTCAGAATAAGGGAATAACAGGGAAAATAGGTGGTAACTGAAGGAGAGGAGGAAAGTGGGGAAGGAGGGGAGGTAGAGGACTGAGATTTTGCATGGCCCAGGGGCCAAAAAAATAAATAAAAATAAAAAAATAAAAATATATTTTTTTTTTCGATGTTTTAAGTTGATTTTTTTTTTCTCTGACTCTTAAGAGTCTTCCCGCAGTCCGCCAGGGGAACTCTTAAGAGTCTCCCCGCAGTTCCCGGGTTAAGGAATACTATGTATAGTAACAAGTTATCATGAAGCCGATTGCATCACATTAGTCATTACATTACTTTTATCTAGCATTTGAACATGCTGTAATTACGGGGTGAATATAATGCCCTTGAAAATAATTCCGAAACTTTTAATAAGTAAATAAGATAATTGGATAACATCAGCGTTTAGTTTTTTCTTCATTGGATCTACTTCATTCTGCCACGAACTCTGTATTCATAAGTCAACAGTATCGCAAAAATAGTGGATTATTGAATCATGAAGATCTAAATATGAGCTTGATAAAAATATTAAAGTAACAAGATTAAATGTAACAATATTATTTGGTGAAATAATATATTTTATATGGAATATTTTTACTATTATTCAACAACTTCTAGTATCATTTTTGTTTTCTCTCTCTCGGCTACCTATCTGAATTGGCTTGGTTCTCCACTTCTACCAACATAGATTTGTGTCGAGTTTTGTGATTATTTGGTTGATGATTTCCAAGTTAGTTCATATTTAGTATAAGCTTTTATGTATAGTGAAAGTTTGTCAGAAACAATTTTGCTATTCCTAGAGCTGAAAACTTAAGATCATACATTTTACCCAGAGATATGGTGGTGTGCCTGAACAGAGTGAGCTGTGCATTTTACCGGTCAGATTAGGAAGGTAAAGTCTTTGTAGAGAATCATGGTAATCTCTACCTAGTGTCACAGGGCAATAGAAGCTAAAATAATTTCAATTTAGGGAAAAGGGGAGTTGGGAGAGAGTAGTTTAGCAGGACACACATGAATATCGACTGTATATATTACCATCAATAGAGAGGAATATACTGTAGTATGAAGTTGAAAAACGGTTGCTAGTTCTAAATGTCATCAATAATGTTTGGCTACTAAAGTTGCTTCAATGCAGTGAATATAAGTAATTGTTTTATCTATTGATTCACAGACATATACGGTAATAACTTCACGATCGTAACACATTTCTTATAATCTGCAATGTTTTTAATGACTACTCCTAATCAATTAGAACCATTATCAATATTCCTCATTTGGGTCAGTAGGCCTGGGGCCGGATAACCAAAACTATTTAGGACATCCTATCTCGTCCTATCTCACTTAGGAAGCCCTAACTGCTCCAGTACGCTTAAGACGGCATACTCAGAAGCTGTGGCTAGCCATTTTGTGAAAAGTTAGGATGTCCTGACTTAGGGTAGGTCGGGGGCTACTCTAACTCGACTTAGGACACGCAACAGCGGATTTTTTTTTATAGTGGGAGCCGTTATTTAGGGTATACCTCCAAACATTGGCCGAGCCTCGGTGTGAATTAAATATGGCTGACCTCAAAGCGACTCTAACCTATTTTAATCGTCATTTAAGGAGGCTAAGGAAATAACTGGTGTAATTAATGGTTACAGCGTGACATTTTGTAATGGAACTAGTAGTCTTATACTGTTTTGGTCGCTTTTTAAGGCTTGAGAGAATGTATGCAAACAGACAAATAAAAGGATACTCTCCATTACTTGATTAACCCTTTCAATAATGGAATTACTTGTGTGATATGTACGCAATATACTGGATTTAGGGGCTCATGACCTTTTTGAAGTAGCATAGGCTATTGGTAACTTCACACACTGGGGTTTTAGCTAAGCGGATAAGGTGAAAATTGTGCACTTTTTAACTAAAGCATCATACTTTCTACATTCATAGTAAGTCCCAATAGGAACATTTTAAAGGGTGGAGGGAATCTGTATCTTCATGCTGGTGCCTTTCAATTAATTCCCATTAGAATTCTGAATCACTGATTTTTGCCCCACACTGTATACCGTGATAGAGATGTCAAACTAGTCTCAAATGACTTGTCTGGACAAGGGAAACAAATGATATTCAGACAGTGTATGGCTAATGTTGACCGTTTGACTTGTAAAGTCTCTTGTAGTTTATCATCATGCCACAAATCAGTAAGAAATGTTGCCAATTGTCCCTAATGTGTTAAACTACAGGATCCAGTATAAGTCAAATGGTCAACATTAGCCAAACATTGTCTAAATATAAGTTGTTTCCCTTGTCCAGACGAGTCATTTGAGACTAGTTTGACATCTCTATCACGGTATACAGTGTGGGGCAAAGATCAGTGTTTCAGAATTCTAATGGGAATTAATTGAAAAGGGGCTGCCACAGGCACCAGCATGAAGATACAGATTCCCTCCACCCTTTAAAATGTTCCCATTGGGTCCTAGTACAGTAAACCCCCGCTCTTTCGGACTTCAATCTTTCGGAATTCTCAGACTTTCGGACTAGTATTTCAATTCGGACTCATGGTTCAGCCTTTCGCATTTGTCTGAAAGGCTGAGAAACTACCTCCGTCCTTTTTTGGACTACTTGATTTTCCGAGTGACCGAAATCGTCGAAATACGATAATTTAATCTATCTATCTATCTATCTATTGCCTGACGCCGTGATCCCCGAAGGGGTGGCCACGAACGAACCGCCCCCATGCACCTCTGTCCCCAGTCAGTCGACGCCCCTCCTCCCAACCAGTACCACCTTCGTTCATGTACTTCCTCACTCCATCCTTCCACCTCTCATTCGGTTTATTATAATTTAATCATAAGTACTATATAATATTATCTCTTATACTTACCTTAATTCTTTATAATATTTCATAATAAACTTATGTAACACGAATTATAAGTTCAAATGAAAAATCAGTGTACCGGCGGTACCATTACCGAAACACGTGTGTGTGTATTTACCTATTTGTATTTACCTATTTGTAGTATACAGGAGTTGAGCTTTTTAGGCTCGTATTGTCCCGCTTCCTGAGTTACAATTATCTAACTTTGCCTTAAAAATATGAATGGTTTTGGCACACACCACTTCCTCTTCCAACTGATTCCACTTACTTATACTTCTGTAAGGGAAACTATACTTTCTCACATCTCCTTTACATCTTCCTTTCATTAGTTTATATCTATGCCCCCTAGTTCTACCATTATCTTTCACAATATAACCCTTCTTGTCCACCTTTTCGAGTCCTCTCACACATTTGTACATCATAATCATATCGCCTCTCTCCCTCCTATCCATTAGAGATGGTAAATCTAATTTCTTTAATCTCTCCTCATATGGTAATTCTCTCAGTTCTGGTATCATCCTAGTTGCAGCTCTCTGAACCTTCTCCAGCTTCTTTATATGCTTTTTTAGATGTGGTGCCCACACCACTGCCGCATACTCCAGTCTTGGTCTCACCAATGTTTTTATTATTTTCTCCAGCATCTCCTCGTTTATATAGTTAAAGGCTATTTTTATTCTGTTTAGCAGTCCATATGTTTCTCCCACTATCTTATTAATATGATTCTCAGGTGAAAGATCACTCCTAACAGTTATCCCTAAGTCCTTTTCTTTCTCTGATGGGTTAATAGTGTTTTCTCCTAACTTATATTCCGTATGAGGCCTTCTTTTACTTACTCCCATTTCCACTACATGACATTTATTTGTGTTAAATTCCATTTTCCACTTCTTGCTCCATTGATCTATCCTATCCAAATCCCTCTGTAATTCCCTACCACTGTTTTCATCTTCTATACGCTTCATGATCTTGGCATCATCTGCAAACATATTCATATATGCATTTATATCCTTTGGCATGTCGTTAATGTATATTAGAAACATTATGGGAGCCAGCACCGCTCCCTGCGGAACTCCACTTGTGACATCTTTCCACGTAGAAAATTTATCTCTGATAGTAGTCCTCATCTGTCTCCCTGAAAGATAGTCCTCCATCCAATTTAACAAACTACCCTGAATCCCTCCATACTCTTTTAATTTCCACTTCAGCCTGCTATGCGATACTCTGTCAAAAGCTTTCTTCATGTCAATATATACGCAATCCACCCATCCATCTCTCTCTTGTAATATGTCAACCACTGTGTCATAAAAACTGAGTAGATTTGTAACACATGAGGTACCCTCCCTGAATCCAAATTGCCTGTTAGATAGTAGATTATTCTTTTCCAAGTAAATCATCCATCTTTTCTTAATTATTTTCTCACAGATTTTGCACACTATACTAGTAAGTGACACAGGTCGATAATTCAATGGATGTTCCCTGTTCCCACCTTTATAAATCGGTACAATGTTGGCTCTCTTCCAGTCCATTGGTAATTTTCCCACTTCCAGAGAGTATTTCATTATCTCATATAAGGGTTTCACTAGTTCGTCAGCACATTCTTTCAAAATCCATCCCGCTACATTGTCAGGTCCCACTGCTTTTTTCACATCTAGTCCTTTCATTATTTCTACTAGCTCCTCTGGGAGAAAATTAATCTCTCCCAGTTTATCACCAATTTCACCTACCGGTACTTCTTCAAAGTTATCATCTTTAGTATATACTGAGTGTAGTGTATTGTTCATAATTTCACACATATTCTGGTCGTCATCATAAGTGGTCCCCTCAACCTTCAACCTGACTATTCTATCCCTTACCTTCATTTTACTATTTATAAACCTATAGAACAGCTTAGGATCACTCTTACATTTTTTCACAATGTTCTTCTCATATTCTCTGGCTTCTTGTCTCCTGATTGCAGCATATACATTTCTTAATCTCTTGTATCTGTTCCAAGTTTCTCTATTACACCTTTTTCTAGCTGCCTTCCATGCTTGGTCTCTCTTTTCCTTGGCTTTCCTACATTTTTCATTAAACCAATCCTTTTCCTTCGCTGACCTATTACCTTGTTTAGGGACATATTTATTAACTCCTTCTTCATATATTGTTTTAAATACTCCATACTTCTCGTCTACACTATTTCTCTGATGTATTTCACTCCAGTCAACATCTCTAAAGTATTGTCTCAGTGATTGGTAGTCTCCTTTTGCATAGTCAAACCTAGTTTCCTTGTGCTCCTCCCTCTCCTCCATATTGGAATAACCCAATAGGATTTCTATATCCATTACAACGTGATCGCTCTTGCCTAAAGGTGGTAAGTATTTTATATCAGAAATTACATCTGGGTCTCTAGTAAACATTAGGTCCAATCTGGATGCTTCATCATTTCCCCTTCTTCTTGTATTTTCCTTTATATTTTGCACTAATAAATTTTCTGTTACCATATCCAGTAGCCTATACCCCCACGAGTTCACGTTGCTACCAGCTTCTCTCTGCTCCCAATCCACCTCTTTACAGTTGAAGTCCCCTACTATAATTAATTCATTGGTTCTACGAGTTAATTTTTCAATACAAATAATCATCTCATCTTTGATAAATTTGTATTCCTCCTCTTCCCAAGCCCCTGTGTAGGGCGGCATGTAGGCCACTACAATATCCGCCTTTTGATTGTCATCATCTGTCAATTCTACTGCTAATATTTCCGCTTTACTATTATTCAGATCAATCATTCTTGTTTTCAATTTATTATGTGTAAGAATTAGCACCCCTCCCCCCATCTTGTCTTCTCTATCCCTTCTCCAGATATTATAGTTGTTCCATCCCATTCCCTCCAAACTTATCCCTTTATTTAGTTTAGTTTCACATAGACACAATATTAAGGGCTCTTCCTGTCTGATGTAATCATTTATTTCTAATTTCTTTGATAGCAGCCCATCCACATTGCTATAGACCATCTTGCACTTGTTGCTTTTACCATTATGATTGATATTCCCTGTCTTTATCCTACTATTTCCCCTTCCTGTTGCACCTCTCCCTCCAATCCTTCTTCCTGTACCACCACTTCTTTTCTCCCCCCCTCCGCCCCTATCCTCTCTCCCCTCTTCAGGTGCCACTTCCTTACTTTCCCATCCATGTTTCTGTAGAAAAAAAAGCCCTTCTCCACTTCTGATCTATTATCGTTCTTTTCTTTGACTTCTCTATTTATTTCTCTAAATTTTTCCCTCTCTTCCGCATTTAAATCTTTCCTTAGTTTAACATTTCTGTATTCCCCCTCCTGACTTAACTTCCAGCTGGATCTGAGTACCTCCTCTGCTACTTTGGTTGACTTAAATCTAATCTTCATTGGCCTCATTTCTCCTTTCTTGTATTTCCCTAGTCTCCAACAATCCTCTACCTCTCTCTTCCATCCCTCCTTATCTTGTCTATCTATCACATCAATCATCTTCTCAACTTTCTTCATCTCCACACCCTTTCTCGTATTTCTATCTAATATTTCCCCTTCTACATCTCCAAACATAATTACACATCTCTTCTTATCAATAATATCACTGACCTGTTTCTCATTTTGTCTGATGGCATTAACTACCCTCTTGTTCAGGTTCTCCTCCTGCTGTCCCTTTTGCTCCTCAATAATTGCTTTTAGTTGTACCTCTGCTTCACCCACTCGATCACCCCAGACATTTTTCATTTGAGATACCTCTTCCTCCATTTTTTGTGTCCTGTCCTGATTTGTTTCCACTCCTTGTTTTAGCCTAGCATTCTCCTCCCTCAATTCACGAATCTCTCTCTCAGCCCTCTCCCTATACCCATCATCTATCTCTTTCACTCTCTCATTTAAATGTTCTTTGTATTCCTTAATCTGTTCTTTTAAAGCCACATTCTCAGATACCAATTCGTTGACCCTAGCAGTTAGATCATTTAAACCCTCCCCCGGGACACAGCTCTCTTCCACTACAGTCCCAATGGTCTTCCTCCACCCCTCCATTTCCTTTCTCCACTTTATCAGCCCCATCAGATTCCTGTTCAGGAAGATGATCTGGTCCTCCTTACCTTCAGGAAAGCCTGAATAATCCCCTTCCTCGTCATAAAAACATTCCCCACTCATATCCGTGGCTTCGATGTCAGCCATTGTTGTTGTCATGTGACGTCACCAGCCTTACCAGCTGATTTCTCAAAACAAACTCTCTAAGTTTCGTTTAAACATTCATATTTTTAAATAGCTTTGACTGAACACTTTCCTGTAATAATATTATTAGCGGGACAATACACAATAATTTCCTGTATACCCCACTTTAGGCAAGTCAGATGGTAGTTTGAGGAGCGCCAGCCAACGACGTCCGCTCCCACTCGTCTCTCGTGTGTGTGTGTGTGTGTGTGTGTGTGTGTGTGTGTGTGTTATATAGGTTTGACTCCTGCAAGGAGATAAAGAAAACCTAATATTTAGTAGTGGCCCCGTAATCATTGACGATTATGCCTATTACATAAGGCCTCCTCTTCAAACACTCATTTACCGTAGTTTGAATCTACCGCGCAGAGCATAAAAAATTGAGGAGCCTTCATCATGAGCGCACGCAACCTCACTCATGGTTCTGTCATTATGAAATTGGGTTCTCACTACGAAAAAACTTCGTAACAAATAAAAAAGAAAAAGAAAATAAGAATAACTATTCATAAGCTTTCCATATACTCGTGGATGTACTTGTGTGGATATTTGACCAAACGTTGACTTCAGGCATCATTCTTCCTTCACTGACATATCAAGTAAACCAAAATCCTTAATACATCAACAAATGGGAAGGGGATGGTCGGGAGGGCCCCAGTCGTCAATGATTACGGGGCCACTACTAAATATTAGGTTTTCTTTATCTCCTTGCAGGAGTCAAACCTATAATTTATTAGTGGCCCCTCCATCATTGACGATTATGCCTGATATCTAAGACTGGAGGGGGACATTCGTAATCATATCATAACTCTAGCAAAGGCAGATAATCAAACAACCACATAGTATTCTTACTTTGTAAAAAATATATATATTTGGCGCATAAACCTTATACAGCACATATATACAAAAAGGGGTACAAGCAGGAGCGTGCTTCAAAGAAGCCTGCTTGATAAAAAAGGTTAACTCTGAGACTCTGAACAGATCCGCCAGTTAACAAGGCACCCCACTTAAATTAAGTGGTGAATAAATAAAACTTATTAGTTTACATGTGCACATATAAACCCCATAAAACTAGTGGATATATTTCGAAAAATATATCCCAACTTAAAATTAGATTGCTTCACAGCCAAAAACTACTGACAACACAACTGTTGTTTGTAGAGTACTACAATTGTACTAGCACAATTTCCTGTAATGAATACTACAGATAAATTTTCATATCACAACACCCATAAACAGTATCACAGCTCGTATGTTTTGTACACATATACCGGCGGGGTCTAGGATGTCCTATGTTACACTGACTGCACCCCCCCCCCCTTTTCCTGAAACTAACAAGAAGTGACTTAGGGGACCACCTAGACCCTCTGCCTTAAAGCTATACATGGCAAGGAAGGTTTGTCTAGAGCTACTGAAAGGTATCGAGTCAAAAACGTATGATTAGAGGCCCACAAATGTGTGGACGTAATGTCTTTAACAGAAAAATTCTTAAGGAAACGTAAAGAGGCTGCCCACTTGCGTAAATCGTGGGCCCTACCCACAACGCCGGGATTACAGTGGTGCACTAACTTTCGCTACATCTCGATTCGCGGATCGCACTTTCGCGGCAGTGTCTAAATATCCCGCCGATTTGAGTTTGGCGGTAAAAACTCGCATTTTCGCGCCCGAGCTTCGAAATTGAAGGCCTATTCAGCCACAAGCAAGAGGATTCGTAGAGGAAATATAAATGTTTGTGTCGAAACACGACCCAATACCAGTATATAGTCACCCAATGACTATAACTAATCAATACACATACTTACAAATACTCAATAAAATTATTTGTACTTACAAATAGGCCTACTCATGTTGAACGTACCTAGCCTAGTCACCCAATGACCCAGAATTGCTAAACCAATTAAAACTGGAATTGGTACACTTACTTACAGATATTCAATACTTTAATGAGTCTATAATGCTGATTAGCAAAGCATTATAATAGGTTACAATGCTTAGACATAAGGTTATAAGGTTAACCTGTGCCACCGCCATAGGCACCATTTGCAAATGCACTGTTTTGGGTTCAAGCGGCGCCATGATGCCATCTAGTGGCCTTAACTGAAACTGATGTCTTGATCCAAATTATAGGCGCATTTTTGCTTGAGTTTTGGCTCGAGCCAAAATGCACCTCATAGCATCATATACGGTTGGAGCATCAGTATCGTACCGTAACGCTAAGTTCGCTAACTGAACTCTACCAAAACATTGCATAGGCCTATGGCGGTGGTTCAGAAGAAGTATAAGAACTGTAATTAATTATTATGCCTTGCTAATCAGCACTATAGACTCATTAAAATATTGAGTACCTGTAAGTAAGTGTACCAATTCCAGTTTTCGTTGGTGTATAGCAATTCTTTGTCATTGGTTGCCTAGGTTTGTTCAACTTGGGAGTGAGTTTTCGTACATGCCCGGTCCCTATTAAATTAATTCCTATTACCTCAATGCCCCAACTTTCGCTAATTGCACTTTCGCGCCACTTTCGGCGGTCCCTATTGGCCGCGAAAGTTGGTGCACCACTGTACTCTCTTTAACCTTCTGTTCCCGGAAGGGCTCTTGAACGCCCATAAAAAACATACACGAGCTACCCGGAAGGGCTCTTTAACGCCCAGTGGTTGAAAGCCTGTGAGCTTCTTGTGCGAGGCGTCGGTCCGACGCATGTAAACAACAGCCGGCTGGACCGACGCCCCGCATCTCCGGCCACAAGAAGGAGAGCGTCGCTTGTTCGTGTGTGCCTGTATGTTGTTGTTAAGTATCGAAAAGTAGTGTAAAGTGGCTGTTTTGGCCATAAAGTTATCTCCAATGAAATCATCCTCACAAATCAACCACTTGACTTACAGAGCTCTACTTAACACCATTCTACAGGTAAATAACACAGCTACGCTTGGGGATGCGTGGGAATGCGGGAAGCAGTCAGATTAACAAATATACGGCAGCCTAGCCTAGACGTTTTTCGGCCAAAACACCCGGGTTTCGGGGAATATTTATGTAATGCGTAGCCGGGGCTGGAGGGTTAATGACTTCGACCAAGAGAGAAGCTATTTTACGTTTCATTAAGCGTTTGCCCGTACTAGCTACCCATAAAGCACCCTGTTGATGCAGAGGTGCCACCCTCAAATATTTGGTTAGAGCTTGCACTGGACATAAATTATGATGCACTTTTCAACGCCGGCACTGTGAACTCCGAAAACACGTGTTCACTGTGCTCATTTTTGGCGATGAACCCTGGGGAAGGTGCAATGTGAATACACTCATTGAGCCTACCAAACCGAATGCAATTAGGTGTGTTGCTCATCGCCACCAGCTCAGACATCCTGTTTCCGGTAGCCAAAGCCATAAGGAATACTGCCCTTTTTAAAAGTAAGTCAAAATCTGCAGTATTTTGGTACCGGCGAGAATGAAGTAAAGACAATGCCTTTTCCAGAGACCAGAGACCAGGTAGGCATGAGCTGACGGGGAGGTGGGCGGAGTTTAAAACACGCTCTCATGAAACCTGTTTTCCTCCGCTAGTGGTATGGTTAGACCGGTCAGGTCAAAGAATGGTATCCTAATCGCTGTTAAGTGATTTTTTAACGTTACTACAGATAAACGTTTCTGCTCGAACAGATAGTTTAAATAATTAAAAAACCAACGCCACCGGAGGTAAGGTTTGTTCTGTTCTAAGAATCCAAGAAGTAAAGGATTGCCAGTGCGATTGATACTGTCTCTTCGTAGATTGGGTATATTGATTCATGAATTTATTAGTCACGTTTCGACCATACGGTGCTAGCCACTTGGCCTCCTGAATGTCCATAATGCAAAAGTCAGCGAGGTCTCTAGGTTGCCAATCGTGTCTAAGTGGAAATACCCGACCGGGAGCGACACCGGGTTCGGGCACCACATTTTCAATTGCTGGTACCACAACTGCGCCGGCCACAGGGGCGCGATTAACGAGACTACGCCCCGATAATCCTGTAGTTTGTTCACTACGTGGCACATTAGAGACGCGTCTGGTGGTGGAAACATAAACGGAACTCCACCTGTTCCAGGCCGTCACCAGTGCGTCAGGTCCTCCCGCCGGCGTTATCGTCCGGCGGGTGAGGTACAGTGGGAGTTTGTGAGTCTCCTCGGACGCAAAAAGATCCACTTGTGGACGGTAAGGCTCCGCAATCATTTGGTCGAAAATGGTTTGCTTGAGCGCCCATTCTACTGTTGTGCTCTGCCCAGACGTTTGCTACGCCTGGGAGATAAGATGCGTGAAGATGAGTGTTCAGCTTGTTGGCTAGAATAAAAATCTTTTCTGACACGTTTAGCAACTTCCGAGATCTCGTTGACCCTTGTTTCTGAATACAGTGAACTGCGTTCAGATTGTCCCATTCTGAAGGCCACCGACTTGCCCCGTAAAGTAGAGCCGTGAGCCTGAAGGAAATACAAGGGGACTAGTAACTCTTTGACATGATGTGGGAGATTTCTGAATGGGACCAAAGCCCTTGACCCTGATGCCCTTGGTTTGACTGAAAGCCCCAACCTATCGTCCCTGATGCATCCGTGTCCACCCATACCGTCGGCGGAGGAGAGGTCCATGACATGACCGAGTGCAATGTTTCCCTCTTCGCCCAGACCGCTAGTAAGCTGTGGATTAATTTTGGAATGGGCCATAATGTTTCCGCCGGCAATAGTGGAAAAAATGTGTTGCCTTCCAATATTAAACGTTTGACTTTCAACCGGCCCAACTTTACAGTTAGTTGAATCCAGTTGAGAGAGCCGACCAGAGATTCCCAGACTCTCCGTGTCGTAGTCAGACTGTGAAGAAACAGAAACAGTTTCCTGCGAAACCTGTTCCGATTGTCCACACTCTGACTCAGAGTGAGATCGGTTGTGTCCCAGACCAACCCTATCCACTGGACCACTCTTGAGGAACAAGGTTTGACTTTACCGGGTTTACCTTGAATCCTAGAGATTTGACATGATTTAATGTTATGTTGACATGATTGATGCATAACTGTTCCGTCTCCGCCACCACCAGTCAGTCGTTCAGATACCACAAAATCCTGATCCCTTGTTCTAACAAGGGCATCAGGGCTTGCCGGACTAATTTTGTGAATAAGCGAGGTGCTAGGTTCAACCCAAACGGCATCCTCTGAAAGACATAAGTCTGATGCATTATTCGTAAGGCTAGAAACCGTTGAAATCTTTTGTTTACCGGGACGTGCAAATACGCGTCTGTCAGGTCTAAAGAACACATCCACCCTTCCGGCGGAAGTGTTAGCCGGATTTGATTCACTGTCAGCATCCTGAAGGAGACGTTGTGAATGTGAAGGATCAGATAAGACAGGTCTACGACCGGCCTCATCCGAACACTGTCCCTTTTGGGCACTAGAAAAAGTTTGGACGTAAATACTGGGTAATTTTGAGGGACTGGGATGATAACATTCTTGGCGATCATCTCTTGGACCAGTGACTCCACCTCTAAAGAAACAAAATTTGCCTTTGTCGGCTGACGTAAGCGAGGTCGCCGGAGCCACTGCCAGGTGATGCCTTTGCGTGCCACCATCCTCGCCCATGTGTTTACTGGCCATGCGCGATGACACGCCCGGAATGACCCAGTTAGCAGACAAGGGTTCGCCGGCTGGACTACCCTCTGATCCACCCGCCGTAAGACTGGCCCTGGGAGTGAGAGAGGCCCTAGTTTTTTGGTGGTGGTGGTGGTGTATGTTTGGATGACTGGCCGGGTTTGGCCGGAGATGGGCCCTGGCTCGGTCTGTGATACTTCTGACTTTTGTGGTTACCTGAAAACTTTCCTTGCTTGTATCTGTACTGACCCTGACCTTGGGTGGAAGATGACTTAGACAGATGAAAGGGCTTTGCCCCACCCGGTTGAGCTTTTGTGACTGGTTTGGGCTTGGGAAAATTGAAAGCAGGGTTCTTAGAAGGGGTGGGACTGTGTTTAAAAGCCTGAGCCATGTTGAACACAGTTCTCCACACATCTGGGGACATTAAAGAAGCAGTTAGAACCGGGACATTACCACTTGGTTCGCAAATTCTATCCGAAAGTTTCTTCACGAGAGACATCCGAAGATCTTGTCTTGCCCGCACCGCCTCTAGCAAGGCTGTACGGATATCTCCTAGCGACTGAATAGACGTCTGGAGTAGCAAGCGTCTAGATAGTTCGATCGCTTTTCTGACCTCCGCGTCCGCGATGGCCTGAGCAGATCTGAGCATTGACTTTGCCACCTGTTGTGTGACAATATACTGGGAAAAGAGTCGATACGCCTTCCACGTAGCCTAAACTCCCGGTCTAGGTGAGCCGTGGAAGGTGTCGAAAAGGGATCTTTAAGCTCGCATAGGTTAATTTTAGGGGCAGCTAAAAAAGTAAACAGAGCAGAGGGAACTCCGCCGGCAGAGAATACTGGCAGAGAGAACCAAGAATGGCTGTCTTGTGGAATCTGGTGTGAAGCTTTAGATGTGAAAGTAGTCGCAAAGTTCTGAGCCTCCACTTCCCAATCCACCTAAGGTCCCGAACCCAACTGTCCCACCTTCAAAACTGGATTTGCGGCTGAGTCCGTGAACGTCTTTAAATCTAACTCTGGTGTTTAGAGCTGACAGTGCTTTTATATCATTGAAACCGTCATGCTTAGTCCAGTCTGAAAACAGTTTTTGAAGCTGACGCAGGGGGTAGGGCAGGTGTAGAAGTATACACAAAATAATCATGGTGATAATAGTTAGGAATGGCCTTAACATTAACATCAAGTACATTTCCCAGAATATCCAAAGCAAGTAACTTTCTAGATTTATTCCCTTGGATTACCCACTCACGTGGCACCGGAAGCTCCCCTGACATAGTGGACTGTGCTACCTCTCTGGCTTTGCTGGGGACATAGTTACCCATGACTCATCTGGCCTGTATAAAAGAGGCATAACACCCTTTCTAACCGGCGCCTTATCTAAAGGGGGAGGATTTACGTCCGCTACTACTCTCACCCTGGAAGTAGTCAGCGCTGCCGAAGGTGGCCTAGTAATCATAGTAGGTGATACAGGGGGAGGGTGCGGAATTTGTGTCAAAGCAAAAGAAGTAGCCAGAGGTCGGACCACCGCTGATGTCGTGGGAGCCCCCAAACCAACTGTAGGAGTCTCCGGTTGCTGGCCAAAAAACTTTGTTAGTGCATTTGCAAGTAACCCATTAATCTCATCAGCTGTGACAAATTTAACAGAGGATGAACTATGTGGTGAATTATTCCTACCCTGTGTTACATCCTGGGATATATAAACACTGGGCTCTTTCTATTAGACTAGGTATGCGGCAACAAGCAACAAACGGAAAACGCTAGATCCAACCCTTATCTATAAACCCAGGCAACAAACCACCCTAAACCGTCAAGAGTCCTGCCTGGACAACGAGGTATCCTATGACTCGGTTACAGGGTGCACGTACTATAGACTGCTGATAGTCAAGCAGGCTATATACAAGATCACACAATTAAGTTGACTTAAAGCTTCAAGGAAAAGATAGATAACGGAATTAAATTGCAGAAACAATTTAATAACAAACTAGAAGAAAGAACATTTAACGTTACGTTAATTAATACAACTAATCACCCCTGCGTGAAAGAAGGTGAAAGCAAACAGTCCTCAAAACATCGTACAGGTAGACAAGATGCGGGTTTCTAAACTGCATGCGGCTACTGTAGGATCTGATGCTTAGCAAAGAAAGTACGTTACGGATTTAGAGAACTCTTAACTCATAAGCAGGAATAAATACTAGTGATAGGCCATACAGTGTATAATGGCATAGGTATAATTAAATAAAGGCAGCAACTCGCAACATAACCACATACAGGTGTGCTTCTCACTCTTAGTCAGGCAAGCCTGCTCGGACAGAGTCTCTAAGCCACACCCTGACTCACAATGCTCACAAAAACGGTAAACTGTGGCACAATAACAAGCATACAGAGATGATAAACCCCTAGCTGTTAATCTGCCAGGTGGCAGAGGTCTATCCGGAAGGATATAGGCTTCGGATACCCGGGCTGAGCCACCTGCTCTAGCCTAGGGACGTTCCCAGGTCTGTGCGCCAAATTACTCTAATTGAAAGGGTGCTCTCTTGAGAGACTCAGATCGCAAGTATCTGACTCTCCTCCTGGCGACCCTAAAACAAAAGCAAGACATGCTAGCGCAGTGCTGAGTGGACTAGGCAAGGGCCCTCACACAACACAACACTAGACACACAGGGACACAGACAAGAAAATGCCCCCAGACTCCCACGGGTATCCTAGTAAAGTCGTGCGGGTCCACAGGACTCGCACCAGCAGACTTTACTTAAAGGATCGCAAAAAGCCTCCCCTCCGGTCTAGCCCCTGCTAACCTGACACAAGAACACACTAGCAAGCATGAAACCACCAAATATGAGACAACAAAAAAGCTTCCTAGGTCTCATTAATAATTACATCTCTGCATAAGGCCCAAAATCCTATCTAGTTATCTGAGAGCTCGTCGTTAATACAATAATAGATATAAGGTCTATCAAGGGGATGGCATAATTAAATAGATTGGTGAAGTAGTGGAAAGAAGGTATACAAAGTAAGAGAGAATGTTTCTAAGTGGGGTTGAGAGGGATAGATATCAAGGGGGTCCGAAGGGTACGACAATGAGGTGAGCTCTGAGTCTTGAATCTGTCTGGACCCCGCCCTAGGCATGCAGGGAAACACTCAACACAGTTGCCGGGTCAAAATCCTCTACCCCGTGCGCGAGTCGAAACTAAGCCTAACGTTGCAATCAAATGCATGTGGCAGCGCTTCAGGCTCGTCCCCAGCTAAGCAAGCGAAGCATCGTCCCAAGCCGGGCTCTCTCTCCCGCTCGTCTTTCCGCTCTCACTAGACTTACATCTTATATATTATAATGAAACAATCAACTATCGAGAATAAAATATACTAAGATGCGTTGGTTAAGAATAAGGGCAGCTTCAAGCTGTGAAACAACATAAGAATATCCCAGACATTAGTTACATTGTCGTAGGATATATACTAAGGAAAAGCCTGCCGGCCGGCTGCCATCAGCCGGTTTCTAAACGGCTGGGCAGCCGACGCGCGCGCATGCCCGCACGTGGCTACTATGCAGAAGCGTCACACCTCCCCCAAGATATAAGACCCTTGACTAAGTTCTTCATATCTAACAGAAAGCTTCTCATAGTACCACACACTGTTGCGACACAAGGCACTATATATAAAAAAATAAAGACTGTTGCGCTCCACCGAGCAAGTTCAACTAACTTAGCGACAATAAGCGAAAACATTCAACTTAGATACTGCTACAACATCTTATACAAATTCTACACGTTATAAAAAATAAAGAGTTTTATAAGGTTTTTGCTTTTTTAATTTGTTTTTTTCGGCTGAACTACAGTGACAGCCTATTTTCCTCCACACTCAACCCTCAATCCTGTGGCAGTCTAACCACCATCATCCACCCTTGATAGACAATCCGCTATCACGTTATCAGAACCGGCAATATGGCGTATGTCCAGATTATACTCCTGAAGCATGAGTGACCACCTGGTCAGCCTCATATTCCGGTTATGAAACTGATTCAAGAATTTCAGAGGGTGATGATCGGTATAAACCACTACGACTGGTCCGAAAGCAGGAACATATACATCGAAGTGCCTGAGCGCCAGCACTATCGCCAGGAGTTCTTTTTCAATTACAGAGTAATTCCTTTGTGCACTATTGAATTTTTTACTGTAAAAACTCACTGGATGTTCGATACCTTCATCATCTGTCTGTAACAAGACAGCCCCAGCCCCTACGCCCCTGGCATCAGTCGCCAGCTGAAAAGGTCTGCTGAAGTCTGGGGCCCTGAGTATGGGGTGGGTACATAACAGGTGTTTCACCAAGGAAAACGCCTCTGCACACTCAGGACACCACCGGAACTTCTTGTCCTTAGATAATAAGTCAGTTAAAGGTGGCAAGTACAGTCGAATAGCCTTTGATGAAGCGACGATAATAGCCTATCATACCTAGAAACCGCATGATTTGTTTCTTAGTCGTAGGCTGGGGAAACTGATCGATGGCTTTGATCTTTGTCTGTGGAGGGCACACCTGACCCATCCCCACCTCGAACCCCAGGTACAAAACTGTGGCTTTGACAAAATCGCACTTACCCAGGTTTACCACCAAACCTGCTTCATTCAGTTTATTAAAAAGCTGTCCGATGTGAGCACAGTGACTGTTAAAATCATCGTCGTATATTATGACATCATCTAGGTACACCGTACAGTTGGGAATGTCGGCTACAATGTCGTTCATTAATTCTGAAACGTTGCAGGGGCATTTTTCAGCCTGTATGGCATAACATGGCAACGATATGGGGCACCGTCCACCACAAACCCACACACCTCTCGCGCTCGCTCAGACAAGGGCACTTGCCAATAACCCTTAACAAGGTCTATCTTAGTGAGGAACTTGGCTTTTCTTATCTTACCCACCACTGTCGTCCACGCGAGGGAGAGGGTAGGCATTTGTGGGGGTTAAACCATTCAACCTGCGGAAATCTATACAAAACCGCACCTTGCCATCTGGTTTGGGCTGCAGTGTGACTGGGGAAGTCCACCTTACTGCACCCTCAGAAATCAGCCCACGTTTCAGCATATAATCCAGCTCTTCCCTAAGTGCTGGTAATTTAATAGGGGGAACACGGTATGGCACTGATTTAAAGGGCGGGTGGTCCCCAACATCGACATCGTGCACCGCTTGAGTAGTGAGGCCAGGATGCTCCGCGAAAACAGCTGGGTTTGAATCAAACAAGTGCTGCAACAGCTACACGTTGTTGCTCAGGCAGGTGCAATATCAACTCGTGAGCCACTTGTCTAGAATTCCCCGCCCACTGATCCGCAGAAACATGACAATCCCAATTATCCTCCCCCGCAGCTTGACTGTCCCTTCCTCCTTCTCCACCACGATGCTGCAGATCAACACCGGGACAGTGAGAGGCTCGGAGGGGCGCCTCACATACTCTTTCATCAGATTTACATGGCAAAGTTGGTTCTTTTTCTTACGATCAGGAGTAGCTACTAAATAGTCGAGATCAGAAACCTTCCTTACAACCCGATACGGACCAGAATACTTGGCAGACAAGGGGTGTCCCACCAGACGCAGTAGTATCAGTACCTCCTGATCTACTTCAAACTCCCTCAGCTTCACCTTCTGGTCGTATCTGTCCTTCATCTGAGCTTGTGAACTCTTAAGGTTCCGACCTGCTACCTCCAAGGCTCCTTAGCATTCTCTCACGGCTTTCAACAACATACTTTAGAAGCGAGCATGGCTTTGTGACTCCCGCCCAGATCTCCTTGACTATGTGGCGGGGCACCCCTGACCCTGTGTCCAAAAACCAACTCGTTCGGGCTAAATTCCAAGCTCTCCCCAGGTACTTCTCTCGCAGCAAATAAAACGTATGGGAGACCTAGATCCCAGTCCTTCCCATTTTCCATGCAATAACACCGCAACATACTCTTGAGAGTCGAGTGCCACCTTTCCAAAACTCCCTGACTCTCGGGATGGTAGGCAGATGACACCACAGACACTATCCCATGTTGCTGCATGGTCTGCTTAAACAGAGCAAAAGTAAAATTGGATCCCTGATCAGACTGGATCTCCTGAGGGTAGCCATAACGAGAGAAATAGACAAGTAGGTTTTTGACAACAGTCTTAGCCATCCGCGTTTGCGCATGGGGTAATCATCTGGATACCGTGTTGCTACATCCATTACAGTTAGTAAAAATTTATTGCCGGCACAAGTGGGGGGCAATGGGCCAACCATATCGATAACTACTTTGCTGAAGGGCGGCCCAATGACAGGGATGGGTTGTAACGGGGCTCTCGGGATGACCTGATTGGGTTTCCCAACAACTTGACAAGTGTGACACTGTGACACCCATGACACGACACTCGCCTTTAACCCATGCCACCAGAAAAGCTTGCTCAGAGCTGCCTCCGTCTTACGTGCCCCCAGGTGCCCTGCCAAAGGCACATCATGAGCTAATCTCAATAAGCTCTCACGGCACACCCTCGGTACTACTAACTGGTCCACTAATCCTGACCCGCCATCCCACTTTTTCTTGGGATCCTGATGTCTCCGATACAAGATCCCCTCGGACAAGAAAAAATCACCAGGCTGCGCATCCCCATCGCTCTCCAGTTCCACAGCACCATTACCACACGCCCTGACTTCAGGATCTTCCAGCTGCAAGGAACATATATCAGCAGGTGCGAGATTATCCAAGTTCATCTTAAATAATTTATTTCCACCTCCAATGTCCCGCTGAGCCATCCTTTCCTCACGCTGCGCATAACGATGCTGTCGCAGAGTCTCTTCCTGCCCTACACCTGCACTAGCGGTGACAGGCCCCGGGGCCTCTCCAGACTCTAACATAGGTGCCAATAATGAGTCACCAAGAAACACTGCCGGCTCAAAACTCTCCAATTGACCAACACTTCCCGTTTTCTTGTGACCTTTCCTCCGCGGTTTGATAGACTGAGGTGGTGGCTGCAAGGCTCCGGATGTCTGAGAACGCGTCACAAACACACGCCATTGTTTGTACGCTACACTTCTCAACCCACTCCTGTTCCTCCCTACTAACGTCGGCCGCCTTCTCGGCAACGACCAAGGGTGAAACCTTAGAAGCAGGCACCGCAAAGTCGTTGCCGAGGAGGAGGTCGACGCCCCCAACAGGCAAGTTCTCTACAATTCCTACATCCAGCTCCTTCGCCACACCACCCACCTCCAGCTCCATCCGCAACAGCGGGTAGGACTTCGTAGCATTGATCCCCTGAACTACCACCAGCACACAACCTAGCAGGCGTTAATGCGGTCTACCAGTAAAGTTCTTTAACAAGGTTTCCTGAGAAGCCCCCGTATCACGCAATAGCTGAACTCCTCGTCCTTTCGCCCATCCCACCTCACAAAACCATGCCCTCTATGACCCCCAAAGACGTCGCGCGACAGGTTCGCAAGCCACTGCCGGACTCTTGAACACAAGGCTGTGTCCCACCCCTCTGACAAACTGACCCTTGTCAAACTCAGAAGATTATAGGCGACACACCCCTATGCTGCGGGCCAATGACCACAACCTTGTTTGGTGGCTTGTTCGGACAAGCATTTGCAAAGTGACCCTCCTTGTGTGACATGCAAAGTACTCTTTACTCTTTGGTTTCCCTTGGGAGTGGGAGGTACCATTAGACTTTCTTAATACGGGACGGTATTTGGTTTATGTTCAGTTTTATTTTGTCCAGTGCTAGATGGTTTTGTGTATTTATGTGTATCAAAATTCTTTGGGAGGGGGATGGGGGTACGATCCTTTGCACCCGACTCACTCCTAGCCTGCCTGCTTCCGCACCCTCTATATTAATGACAGTCTAGGTCCAGCCATTTCTGCTGACCTCCTGGCGAGTTCTAGGATTTTTTCCTTTATAGTTAAATGTTAAGCATCACCGCCCCTGTGCACTTAAAAGAACTGCTCCAAGAGAACCAGCTCACTCAGACTCCTCAAACGTAGCTGCCCGCCATCAAGAATGCCAGCCAATGTCGTAGTGACATCAGACAAGTCCCGGGCGTGTTCTTTTAGGAAGGTACTATCCTTGCCCTATAGTAGACACCCCGAAACGTCAAGCGTAAGTTTCTGGTTGTACCTCAATAGGCCCGTAGCACAGCCTTCTTTAGCTCATCATAAACTTACAACAGACTCTAAAGGTATGCATCATACGCTTTAAAGGCCCCTTTCCTAGGAGTCCTTGATGAAACTCATGCCTGCCCACTTTGCCTGAGGCCAACTGTTTATTCCTAACACTTTCTTCTCACATCGCATAAAACTCTCAGCCACACCTAATTCATCGACACACAGGAAACTAGTTTAAAGCAGGGTGCGACAATGATTGGTCCCGATGTCTGTTACCTCCCCCAATATTTCGCTCCTGTTACCGCCACTCGGATTCTCTCCAGCTCCCTGTCAAGCCTCTGATTACCTAGTAGACTCTGCCTGCAGTTCAGCCTTCTCGTATGAGCGCCCTGTTTTCTCGGGCAGCCTCAACCTTGAGGCTCTAGCAAAACCTCAACCTTGGCCATCTCAAGCCGAAACAACAAATCTGCTGGAGTCAACCCTGAGGAGGGGCAGGGTGCATTTAATGGAGAGGGTCCCTGTGATTGAATTTCCACGCTGCCATTGACCATCAACTGTGGGGTTATGTACTAATTCAGGCACCCTGACGTTTGATACGGGGTAGAGCTGGAGGGGGGGCTGGGGACCGGGGCCCCCATTCGCCTCTACCACCCAGGTCGCTCCCTTCTACACCCCATACTCAAAGTCCTCAGCTGATCTTTCCTCATGCCCTTAAACCCTGGTGACCCTGAAGACCTGCCACACACATTTAAGCCATAACTTATGTTCAGCTTCACACCCTGGCAAGCGGTAAGGGGCACCTCTAAAAATCTTCTAGCACCCCTCCTCGCTATCTACTAGCCAGTCCACAGGTCTTTCTTCCCCTCCGAGCCCGTATCGTGGACCTTGACCCATCACTGTGTTTCCTGATGTATTTGAGACATGTTTGTGTACTGCAGTAATTATCACGTGTTATTAGAATGTGCCTTATCTCCTATGCACGTATGTATATACTAATGTTATTTAAAGTCTTTTTTAATGTGTTATATTGGTTGCTCCAAAAAAAAAACTTCTATGTCCACTTTAGTCCTCTAATCATAAGGAATCTCAAAACAAATGACCACTATATTCCTCTATTCATTAAATCCCTGGTCCTATGCAAGGTTGCCATTTGTTACGTCCTGGGGATATATACACACTGTGCTCTTTCTATTGGACTAGGTATGCGGCAACAAGCAACAACGGAAAATTCTAGATTCCAACCCTTATCTATAAAACCCGGCAACAAACCCGCGGGGTGGGCTGGTGCACAACCCGCGAAAAGGGTTGACATAGGGGAGCCTATCCCCCCGCCAAAGGCGGTCTATGGGCCTTTTCCTAGCTTAGCTGAGATGATTTGGTTCTAGTCATGTGGTGATGGGCTGGTCTATCAGAGTGAGAACTGAGCAATCTCTGCCATATACCCATAGCTTACTCTGACTGTTTCCGTTTACTATATATTTTCGGATCTCAAGTGACGGCGTCTCTAACGTGGATTGACCCTCCCAATCTACCACGATTGGAAGCCAAAGCGTCACATTTTCCCCTTGCCCCTCAAACTTTCTCTTCATAATTGCTGAGGACACACGGCCTGGGTGGGCTTTGGTTTTTCCCGGGCATTTTCTGCACCCTCCTCAGCTCTCCCCGCCATGGAGTGGCTTCGGTCACCCAGGCTTTATTGTGGTCGGTGGTGAGGGTTCTGTGGGGGCGCTCGATTATGGCCTTGCTCGGGCCATGTGGCTGTTCGGGTGCCAGGCAGCTTGGGGAACAACAACAACAACAACAACAACAAACCACCCTAACCCGTCAAGAGTCCTGCCTGGACCATGAAGTATCCTATGACTCGTTTACAGGGTGCACGCACTATAGACTGCTGATAGTCAAGCAGGCTATATAAAGATCACACCATTAAGTTGACTTCACGCTTCAAGGAAAAGATTAGATACCGGAATTAAATTGCAATAAACAATTTAATCAACAAACTAGAAGTAAGTACATTTAATGTTACTTTAATTAATACAACTAATCAACCCCGCTTGAAAGCCGGTGACAGCAAACAGTCCTCAAAACATCGTACAGGTAGACAAGATGCGGGTTTTCTAAACTGCATGCAGCTAATGTAGGATCTGATGCTTAGCAAAGAAAATACGTTACGGATTTAAGAGAACGCTTAACTCATAAGCAGGCCCAAATACTAGTGATAGGCCATACAGTGTATATTTGCATAGTTTTATTTAAATAAATTCAGCAACTCGCAACATAACCAGCATACAGGTGTGCTTCTCACTCTTAGTCCAGGCAAGCCTGCTCGTACAGAGTCTCTAAGCCGACACCCGGACTCACAATGCTCACAAAAACGGTAAACTGTGGCACAAATAACAAGCATACAGAGATGATAAACCCCTAGCTGTTACTCTGCCAGGTGGCAGAAGTCTAGCCGGAAGATTATAGGCTTCGGATACCCGGGCTGAGCCACCTGCTTCAGCCTAGTGACGGTCCCAGGTCTGTGCGCCAAATTACTCTAATTGAAAGGGTGCTCTCTTGAGAGACTCCAGATCGCAAGTAGCTGACTCTCTCCTGGCGACCCTAAAACAAAAGCAAGACTTGCTAGCGCAGTGCTGAGTGTACTAGGCAAGGGCCCTCACACAACACAACACTAGACACACAGGGACACAGACACGAAAATGCCCCCCAGACTCCCACGGGTAATCCTAGTAAAGTCGTGCGGGTCCACAGGACGCGCACCAGCAGACTTTACTCAAAGGATCGCAAAAAGCCTCCCCTCCGGTCTATAGCCCCTGCTAACCTGACAACAAGAACACACTATGTCAAGCATGTAAACCACCAAATATGAGACAACAAAAAAGCCTTCCTAGGTCTCCTTAAACTGACACGAGCGCGATTTGACAGTAGGTGCTAGGGTAGTTATTTGTGCATATTCTAGCCCTGGAGTCTGACAGAATTCGTATTATATTTACAATAGAAACCCTTATTTGTTTTCGTTATGCTTTTATTTTACATATATGATGTATAGATGAACCTTCAGAAGTGCTAAAATAATTGGGATAAGCATTATGGGTGGTGAAAAACGAAGATATTGTCTCACCCGGTCATAATCTCAGGCGAGAGAGAGAGACAGGCAGCCTTCCCCTCTCGCTTTCTGGGAGTCAACTGAGGAGAGCGGGGCTTTGTTTGCCGGTGTCTGGGTGTTGCATAACGATCTTTTATGCAACCCACTTGTGCTACATTATCGCGGCGAGAAAAACAACCGCTAAATGATGATAATACGAGCAAAAATAGGTGTTAATTGAGGAGGGTAGGGAGGGTGTAATAAGGTGGGGAAGGAGGGGAGGGTTTTGGGTTAGATTTACATGGATTGCTCCTGGAGGGGAATTCCTCCCGAAGACACAAAGCCTTTTTTTTTGATAGGCCCTTTTTTGTTATGGAAGTCTTTTTTTATTGTCCCTGCTTCCGTGAGGCCTACTCCGCGTTCCCTATCGACATCCTTCCGTGAGGCCTATCCGCAGCTTGCCTGGTTAACAAGTACATCTCTGCATAAGGCCCAACATCCTTATCTAGTTATCGGAGAGCTCGTCGTTAATACAATACTATATATAAGGTCTATCAAGGGGATGGGATAATTACATAGATTGGTGAAGTAGTGAAAAGAAGGTATACATTAAGAGAGAACGGCTCTAAGTGGGGATTAGAGGGATAGATATCAAGGGGGTCCGAAGGGTACGCCCATGAGGTGAGCTCTGAGTCTTGAATCTGTCTGGACCCCGCCATAGGCATGCAGATTACATCCCAGGCTCGGCAAACCCTCAACACAGTTGCCCGGTCAAAATCCTCTACCCCGTGCGAGAGTCGAAACTAAGCCTAACATTGTCAATCAAATGCCTGTGGCAGCGCTCAAGGCTCGTCCCAAGCTAAGCAAGCGAAGCAACGTCCCCAATCCGGTCTCTCT